>CAUYRT010023941.1:0-22182 GCA_963574885.1 Lepilemur ruficaudatus
TAACACTCAGCTAATTTTTCTACTTTTAGTAGAGATGGGATCTTGCTCTTGCTCAGGCTAGTCTTGAACTCCTGAGCTCAAATTATTCTCCCGCCTCATCCTCCCAGAGTGCTAGGATTACAGGCGTGATCCTTTTGTTCTTTTTTCCTTTTTTCCCCCATTGTTAGCCTTCCATCCCATACCACTCCCTCCTTATTCAATACATGTACACCTGGTTTATTGAACGATTGGGATCCAGCTGGCTACAAATATAAAATGGTTTTATTTTTCTAATAACTACTGCCTTTAAACAAGCTCTTCTTATTCTCTCTTTCCTGGATCCATAATGATATTAGGGATAGATCCTGTAGCTGTCTGGTCATTCTCAGTTATTATAATGGCCAAGTCAGAACAAGTTAAAATGTTATTGTCATCTCTTCTCCTCCCAGATAGAACTTGCTTGTAGGCTAGTCTTACTGGTAGAAGAAATAATTTGGTTGTACTTCCCACCTACTAGTTCTAGCTTCTATGAGAAAATAGGTCTCCTATACTGGGCTGCATTTTGGTAATGTGTAGAAATCCCTGGTCTCCTGTGTCTCTATTGAGTATATTTTCTGATAATGGAGTCAATGAGCTGCTGAGATTCTTCTCTGTGCTCTTCAAGGGCACCAGGAGTCTTGGGTACTATGGAGAGTTGCTGATATCTTCTTTCCAGACACATGACACCTTGGGTTCCTTGTTGTTTAATGAATGTCACCTTTTCCAGTGAGCTTCCTCAGTACACTCTAGGATGGATGCAGACATAAGGCTCTATGTGAAAGTGAACCCAACTCAAGGAGACACACTTCAAGCTTATGCAATGATTCTCTTGCTGTGAACCATTTTGGCATTAGAACCTTGAAGAATCTGAAACTTTCTGCACCTGAGCCAATATCCAGCCACAAAGTGAGATATCTGGTCTCCTTCATTATTATCTCCCTCATGATTATCTGATGACTCCACATGAGATTGAGGATGTACAAAGTCAACAATTTCCTCTTGATTCTCCTCCCTATGCACCAGGACATAGATTGTATATACTGACATGGGGATGGGAGGATGGATTGGTGCTTGAGGACAATCAAACTCAGGCAGCTTATTCACAAGCATAAAGGGCATTATAAGCAGATCCTTAATAGCTCTCTGCAGAGAATATGGTTACTTAATGCCTCTTTGACTTTATATTTGACAATAGTTGTTAATCATTAGAAAACTGGAAGTACCCTGTTAAACACATATTGCCCTGTTCGCCAGTCTGCTACCAACATACGCAACTCAGCCTATCACTTACTCTATGGGTAGCTCCTACCTTCATTTAAGTGTTATTAGTTAAGAAGAGAATTGCAATGGAAGCAGCCACATTTTTGAGCACTAGGTTGAGGTATTTGAAATTCAGAGGCCTATAAAGAGACTACAAAGAGGCTGTGGCAGAAAAGAGTTCTGGGGGCAGAAGACAAAAAACATTACCATCTTTTTTCTTTGAGAAACTCATTTTAGAATCACTGCAAATCATTGTACATAATCTTGGTTATACACTGTGGCAAGTTTTTTCCTTTTGTGCATTTGTAGATAGCATTTGAGAACAGAAAGATATGTTAGACATCAAATCCAATTCCTTTACTTTCAAAAAAAGGAACCAAATATATTCATGCATTAATTTAATGGACATTTATATTGGCTTATATTGGCAAGAGACTGAATTTTAAGAGGCTTTCTCCAGAAATCTTAGTGGTTAATGAAGGAGTTTACCACCTGGGCTCTGCCTACTTTGTGATGTCAAGTTTAAGAAATGTTCCCAAGTGACATTCTGTCTTAGTCCATTTTCTGTCGCTTATAACAATTACCTGAAACTAAGTAATTTATAAAGAAAAGAAATTTATCTCTTATAATTCCGGAGACCAGGAAGTCAAGGTCAAGGGGGAATATTTAATGAGAGCCTTCTTGCTGGTTGGGACCCTCAGCAGAGTCCTGAGGTGGTGCAGGGCATCACATAATGAGGGAGCTGAGTGCACTGGCTCAGGTCTCTCTTTCTCTTTTTACGAAGCCACTAGTCCCACTCCCATGATAACACATTGATCCATTAATCCATCAATCCAGGGTGGAGCCCTAGTGACTCAATCACCTCTTTAAAGCTCCACCTCTCAATGCTGCCACAGTAGAAACCAAATTTTAGCATGTGTTTTGGAAGGGAAAAATATTTAAACCATGGTACACTCCATGAAACAGAAGCTCTCATTAGCAAAACAGATACAATCAGGAAAATTAAACTGCAAATTTTAAATATTTGTAAGAAAATGGCTCAAGTAAATACACAATTAGCCTTCTAAAGAAACCATTTAATTTAGAGACAATGGCTTAAGTTGGAGTGATTTTAATATTCCAAAATTTACTGAGTTATTTCCAAATGTGCCATTTATCACATTTTAGTAAGTCACAGTGAGGCACCACTGCTCACTCTATGTCATTTCTGGTGTCATTTGGAAACACTGCAGCCGTTATGCATGGCAGCCCACATTACTCTCGATAGGTAGCTTCATCTTCCAGGATCCAGGGCCTCTGCTGCCCCTGAAAGTGGCCATAAGGGTGCTCACTGTGATGTAAACACCTGCCCACCATGCTGGTAAAGAGAGCTTAGAACAGCTGGTATCCCTGTAACAGCTGTATGGTGACCTGTCAACCATGGGCCAAATCCAGACTGATTACCACGAGGTGAAAAGTCTCAAATCCAATCAGCCATCCCATGAGCTATTCAGCCACATGTACATGGTTAATATATGTTGTTTGAAGTGTGTAGTTGTTTTCTTTCAAGCAACATTTTTTATTGACTAGTATGAAATACAGAAGGTGATGATCAATCCAGAGAAATATTATTAAAATATCTCTAACAGAGTGAAATCCCCACCATAAATATTGTTGCTTTTAAAGTGCACATTGGGCTAGGAGATCAACTGTCCAGTAATAAAGATTTTGGTAAGCACAACATGGGGAATGCTGAAGTGTAATCGAGTGTAACATGGAATGACTGATAACTACTATAAAGAAATTTTAACCATTGTCTTTATCTTAGGAAATTTAGCCAAAGCAAGAATTATGATATGAGTGAAAATAAGTAGTTATAGAATAAGTTTGTGCCAATTAGGGTGCATTATTATTTTGAAGTATGGTATGATTTTGTAAGCTGAAGGGGTTGATGAAGGTGTCTTAAGAAGGTGGATGATTTTAATTGGACCTTTAAAAAATAGGTCACATTTTTGGGGTCAGTGGGAGAAGGAAGAAGGGAGAATAGAGTTCAGAAGCAAATCAGCATAGCAAGGAAGTTATAGCAGCAAGAATTAATTAGTGTGCATGAAGATATGAGTCCAAATGAAAAAAAATGGCCTGTGCAAGGGAAAGGTGGAAAGGTAAATTGCATAGCATAGAGGGAGGTAGAGACTTCAGAATTTATACAAGTGAAAGATTAACAGTCATGTGAGTTCCTGAAGATGCCAAAGAAAAACTCAGAGCTGGATAGGAGGGACAGTACTTAAAGCTGTAAAAACAGATTTTATTCAGGAAATTGCAATAGATGAAAAGGTATCTCAGTATAGAGGTGGACTCAATTCTGAATACAACATGGATAAGTGGGAATTTATAGCCAAGGAACAGGGTGGGGGGCAGTGGATGGAAAATTACTAAAAGGAAACATCAGGGGTAAGGGGGATTCTGGCTAAATCAACCTAATAGGATTCTTGCTGAAGATAGGCCAGGGTGATCAGACATCACCTGCTGGATAGTGGTGTCACAGAAAACCTGATTAGATATGAAGGGTGATCAAACATGGAGGGTGGGGGATTCTTGCTTACATTGCAAGAATCCTATCACAGGGTTTCTGCTAAAATTTTCAAGAAAGTACAGGAGTGAGCCTATGAGAATGTTCAGGAGTCTGACTAATGTTTGATCAAGAAAGAATCAAAGGAGACCATAAACATTGACAATAAATTGTAATGTTTCAAGAAAGATGAATATAATTAGTATGCAGAGGTCAAATGGACTTGTACATTTCAGAATTCTCTAATTGAGAAGGTAACAATCAATACACATATGTAAAGCCCTACAATGTTTCCCGTGTTGTGAGAAGTCATCTAAGTTGTTTGCATACCTTTCCACCAAAATACTCCTAGAAGCAAAAAGATGTGGAGGGACAGTTTGTTTTAAATATATCTGGGGGTGTGGTTTGAAGTAGGTGGTAAAAGGCATAAAATGCATTTGGTGTCTCATGTTTTACTGTAAAAATACATCAAAATATTTCCCCAATCTACACATATATCCTAATCTAAAAATCCAAAACAAGAAAGCAAAATTAAATAAAAATCCATTTTTTAAGTAAATTCCATGCAATAAAGTATAAATATTTTCCTTTATGATTTCACATGCCCCTAGTTACCTCACAGTCCAAAGACTTTGCTGTCCTCTTTTGGGACATACTGCATCTTTTATTTTATGTTTGTACAGAGAAAAAAAAAATCTGCCTCTCTCACCACCATTTAGGTAGTCAAGTTGTTTTAATTCATCTCCCAGGCATTACCAAGGGAAACCCCTTCCCCCCACCAATTCTAAAATTTCTAAAATTTCCAGGACTCAAACAAGTCAAAACAATGATACCTGTGATTAGAATAAACAAAGCAATGAGGACCTAACATCATGAATTAATTTACATTGGACAGTGATGAGATTTGGGAGAGGGAAGAGATGGGTATGTAATAATCTAGATGTTCTTGAACACACACATGAGAGTTTAAATCAAACTGAAATCTCTTTTTTTGTTGTTATTGTAGTCATACTTGTTGCTGTTGTTGTTTCTTTTAATTCTATCCAGATTTCCAACCAGTATCTACTCTTTGTGTGGTTTCATCTTGTTACCCACTTCCATTTCAAATTAAGACTTTTATAAATTCCTTATAGTATAACATCACTGTAATTTAGTGTCCTAAGTTCCTTTGCTTGGCTCCTGGTGATAAAGCTAATGCTATTTTTTCCCTTACCAAGGGTGTAAAAACTATTCCATATGTTCTTGAGCCAAAATATACAAAGTATTAGCAGCTTTTGTTTTACAGTTAGTGTTAAATCAACCTGTGTGGTTTTCATAATCTTTGTACTCATGGTTATATTTTTGATATAAGCTTCTATTCCTCTAATAGATAAGCCTACTTATTTCTACAATACCATTTGAACTCCACATTCACGTCTTTTTAATTTTGGATTTTGGGCTGAGAGTGTGTGTACATTTGAGAGGACACTGCCAGGTTAGCCTCCAATAATTTACATCAATTTGTAGTCTCTGCAGTCATGTAGGGGAGTGACCATTTTCCCATCTGCCAATATGCTAGATATCATCATTCTTTTCTTTTTTTTATTTTTACAAACCTTAGTAAAAAACTGTTTCTCGTAATTTACATCTATATAACTACTGGTGAATCACTTTTTATTGATCATTTGAAATTTTTTTTCTGTGAAATTTCTCTTTCTAGACTTTGTCACATTTCCTTGACATATTCTTATTGATATATAGGGGCACTGTATAGCTATGGATGGAAGAGCTTTTCTGTTATATATATTTAAAATATCTTGTCACTGTCTATAGTTTGTGAACCATGTATAGGTAATTTATGTCATGTAGATTATTAAAAAACATATGTAGTCATCTTTATGTCTCCTTGATTTGGGGGTTTGCTCAAGTTTTTCTTCCTAACTCTAAGGACATTTTAAACTCATGCATTTTCTTCTCATGAATATCTTTTTTATGTTTTAATATTTACATATTAAATCTGTTTGGAATTCATGTTTATGTATGGCTCTAGGAAGAAGCTTTAAGTATACCCAGACACACAACACACATTAATATATATTTACAAATAATCAGTTGTATCAATCCCTTTAACAAAAAACCCATCCCTTCCAGGCTGATTGAGTCATTTTTTTTATCATATATTGAATGATCATATATACATGGTGCTGGATTTATTTATTTGTATAGACTTCGTAGAATTTCTAATGGTGAAGTAAGTACCACTGCCTTGAGGGAAATATCTTTATGCTTGAATAACAATATGATATATGATAATGATTTTAAATAAATATTTTATAACGTTCAGAAATTTTCCATTTAGTACAATTTTTCTTGGAAATTTTACCAACTATAAGTGCTGCATTTTATGAAATGTTTTTCAGCATCTATTACATACTCATAATTTCTTCCTTTTCTTTGCTAACATAATAATGAATGTTTATTTGTTTTCTCATATTAACTCATCCTTCAACTGCTATAATTAAATGTATTTGGTCTCATTTTTGAATTTCTAATAGAGGCATAGGTATATGTTACAAATTTAGATTTTATATTTGAGTATAAAATAAGCATTTTCTTTTTACAGAGGATCTATAAAACACAAATTTGTTCACACTAATACCAAAATTTAAATAGCTTCACAATTTAAATGAAATAGTTGCAAATTCTAAGAGTTTCATATACTACACACACATACACATCTTCTTTTTGGTTAAACTTTTAAGCAAAAAATTTAAAAAGCAGTTATAAAAGGAAATAGAATATTGGATACATTTTAGAAGAATATATCTCTCTTAAAATAGTGAACTATGACATTTAGGTTGGAAACATAAGAATCAATAACAAGGGTAACACCAGTCCTAATTGGACAAACAGTTGCTTGGCAGATGCCCTCACAAAAGTTTTTTTTTTATGTGTAAGATTATGATGGCCTATTCATAAAGTTGTCAGTTTTGCAGAGTCTTTTGTGATAGTTCTTGTTATTGGACAATTGTGCAGGAGAACCCACCATTCATGGTCTTCTCCAACTATTTTTTAGGGTTTTTTTTTTTAACATAACTGACTCCATTTTTGATTCTGACAACATTCACATTTTCCCATTTTGATTAAGTTTCTCTTTGAAGACATCACTGCTCAGTCATCCTATAGTTAGATTTTGATATCCCTCTGGCCAGGATAGACCTGCCCCAGATTGCTGGTCTGATCCCATGTTGGAGGGTGTGAATGGTGCCTAGGAATCAGTGTTAAAACTCTTTTAGCCACATTTGAGCAACAAGCTTTGAAGAAAGGAGCTCTAAGGCTATGTTTACCTAGAATCCATTATTTTGTTCAATTTTGTCTGTTCTACAGTCTTTTGCTGTTATCTCAAAGTGCTAGGCCAGCATTATTTTGTAAGGAGTTGTACTTCTGCAAAAATTTAGTAAGTAACAGATATAAAGTTTACAAAGAGAAAATGTAAAATAAAATTAATAGTAATATGATAATCCCAGATTGTATAATAATTTGAGCCATGAATCTATGCTTAAAGCCAACCAATTGAATAATTAAAATGATCATTTTCTTGTCATGTGAAAAGGGTAGGTATTTTGAGGGGTGAAAGTCTCATTATGACATGGAGTCTCATTATGGTATCTTGGTAAAAGTTGTATGCAATGTGAAAACATCAATTTCTTGCCCTGGTTTTCAGTTTGAATGTCTCTGATTATGACTTTGAGTGGTTTGCTGAATTTTTTTATGTGATCCATATGTACATCAGGCACAAGATTGTTTCCTAAAATTCATCTAGTTCCAGTGTATGGTATTTTAGGAACCTGCTTTTAGTAATTCTGTGGAAGAAAATTATGTTGGAGGAAACTAGAAGAAATTGGGACTTAATCTATTCTATAGGTTAATAAGAAGAACTTGGAAACAATGTGCAGGCCTACAATCTAATAACAATGGTATTATAACTGTTCTTTAGAAACATAACTTTTCTGTATATATTGATTACATATGAATCTTACTTAAAACTCTCTTGAGGATGTTAAGCCAAACCAAGGTAGACTTTAGATTTTACCTATAGTCTCAAGGTTCCTGGGCTTGCCAGGAAGTGACAATTTTTATGTACTCACTATAAGGCCAGAAACCCTTGAAGCCAGGAATTCTATGCACATTTTCATATATTATATTTCAGTTAAAGCCTGGGTAATGCAACAAATATTTTCAATTGCATCCTGCTATAAAGATAGAGCAGATTTTTGTGACTTATGCAAATAACTATTAATATATTGCCATAAGAATGCTCACAAATAGTTTCTGAATTTTGCATGAATCAGTAGGGAGAAAACACAAATGCCTCCATGCTTGTTTACAAAAATATACTTTACCACCCTTTTGTAAACTATAGAAAACTTAAGAGAAAAAATTTCTTAGATCTGGAAAACAAACTATTTAAGTAAAGAACAAATAATGTTTCAAATAAAAGTCATAAAGCAAGATCTTATTAGTTATTCAATCCATGTAATTAATTTTTGTTCCATTTAATTCTCATTAGCAGTTTCATAAGCCCATTAGTTTCTTTATTAGAGTTCTGAAAATTTTTTATTTAGACCTTTGATCTTAACATTATTAGAATCTCATATTTAAAAGTAATTGTTAGAGTCTTTTCCATGTAAAGCTATTTTGTACTATAGCTAGTTGCAGATGCTTTCAGAGAAAAATCAAAACAAAAGCTTTAGATGACAAACACTTAAAATAGCCATGGTTAAAACTGAATGGAAGTTCATAATTGACAAGGAAATTTAGTTATTTCTATTGTATGCAACATTTTAAGTTAACCAGAATTGTGACTGACAGCATCATATCAGGACCATCAGACATTTACAAATTTCATATAATATTTAGAACTCTCACATCAATAACATTTCCAAACAAATGTAACTATAAATATTTAACATAGTCAAAACTATGACTGACATATTAGACTTTTACACATTTATATAATTTTTCAAACATTTATATTAATAACATAGACATAAATGTAATTGAAAGAAAATTTAACATCACATATCATTTGACAATGTTTTCCATACAATTTACCAAATAAGACTACTTATTTAACATTTCTATAAAATGAGAGAGACATTCTTGGAGGCTCTTCAGGGGTTCAACTAGAAAATCCCAAAGTTAACTCTAGGTCTAAAAGACTTAATGTATAATTGTGATCTTGGGGAAGCCTACCAAAGAGGTCGAAATGTTCAGAGCAACTTGATCAAAACAGAATTACAGGTCAGAGTGAAATAATAATCATTAATTTAACCAAAGTGATAATAAAAAGACTTCAAAAGCTATACAGGAATTATATGGACTTGATAGAAACCTTAATTCTTTCATGCTCAGTTTTCCTATGTAATCAAGAACATAATATGACTGGCACAAGAACAGAGACATAGACTAATGGAACAGATCTGAGAACCCAGATACAAAACCATCCTCATATAGCCATCTAATCTTTGATAAAGCAGACAAAAACATACACTAGGGAAAAGAATCTTTGTTCAATAAACAGTGCTGGGAAATTTGGATAGCCACAAGTAGAAGACTGAAACAGGATCCACAAAATCCACAGGATCCACAGGATCCACACCTCTCACCAAAATCAACTCATGGTGGATAACAGACTTAAACCTAAGGCCTGAAACTATAAGAATTCTAGAAGAAAATGTTGGAAAAACTCTTGTAGACATTGGCCTAGGCAAAGAATTTATGAAGAAGATCCCAAAGGCAATCACAGCAACAACAAAAATAAATTAATGGGACCTGATCAAATTAAAAAGCTTCTGCACAGCCAAGGAAACTATCACGAGAGCAAGCAGACAACCTATAGAATGGGAGAAATGGTGTATTCACATGCTACACATCCAATAAAGGGCTGATAACTAGAATCTATACAGAACTCAGGAAAATCAGCAAGAAAAAAAAAATCAAACAACCCTATCAAAAAGTGGGCAAATAGCCGGGCACGGTGGCTCACGCCTGTAATCCTAGCACTCTGGGAGGCTGAGGCGGGTGGATCGCTCAAGGTCGGGAGTTCAAAACCAGCCTGAGCAAGAGACCCCGTCTCTACTATAAAATAGAAAGAAAGAAATTAATTGGCCAACTAAAGATATATATAGAAACAATGAGCCGGGCATGGTGGCGCATGCCTGTAGTCCCAGCTACTTGGGAGGCTGAGGCAGAAGGATTGCTTGAGCCCAGGAGTTTGAGGTTGCTGTGAGCTAAGCTAACGCCACGGCACTCACTCTAGCCAGGGCAACAGAGTGAGACTCTGTCTCAAAAAAAAAAAAAAAAGTGGGCAAATGACATGAACAGAAACTTTTCAAAAGAAGATAGACTAATGGCCAACAAACATATGAAAAAATACTCAACATCTCTAATCATCAGGGAAATGCAAATCAAAACCACAATGAGATACCACTTATCCCCAGTGAGAATGGCCTTTATCAAAAAGTCCCAAAACAATAAATGTTGGTGTGGATACAGAGAGATAGAAACACTCATACACTGCTGGTGGGACTGCAAACTAGTACAACCTCTGTGGAAAGCAGTATGGAGATACCGCAAAGAGCTACAAGTAGAACTACCATTTGATCCAGCAATCCCATTACTGGGCATCTACCCAAAGGAATAAAAGACATTCTACAATAAAGACATCTGCACTAGAATGTTTATGGCAGCACAATTCACAATTGCAAAGATGTGGAAACAACCCAAGTACACATCAATACACTAGTGGATTAATAAAATGTGGTATATGTATATCATGGAGTTCTACTCAGCCACAAAAAAAAAAAAATGGTGATCTAGCGTGATGATCTGAGATGGAGCTGAGGCAGTGGGGAATGGCTGTAAATACAGATTATCATTAGAGGGTTGGACCACACAATAAATGTAATGTGCTTGACTCATCCTGAAAGCATTCCCCCCGCACTGGTCCATGAAAAAATTGTGTTCTGTGAAACCAGTCCTGGTGCCAAAAAAGATGGGGACTGCTGTTCTAGCACACATTGCTTGTAAATGCTAAAGCTCCCCAAAGCACCCCAGTTTATCTGTTTCTAGAACTGGTGAAAAACCTTACCTCCACAGAGATTGCTTGGGGCTTTGGGTGTATGGTAATTCCTTAATCAATTCAGAAATAGAGAGATGTGTGGAAAGGATGGGAGAAGGAGAATATGTATACTTGTAGGTAAATTCCAATCTTTAACTCTTGCCCAACAGAATTCTTATGAACATATTTTTTTCTTGCTATTTTTGAAAGCAGGTAGAAGCCTTAATTTACCTCCCTCATTGCAGTGTTCTTATGGTAGGAATTGGAAAAGTATAAAGACATGGGCCTATTTTATCTTCTGAAGGAGAACAGTTCTTAATATATGAGTTAGGCTTTTCACAAGTTTATAGTTCTGACAAGCTTTCTAGTCATCATTTGACAAGACTTTCTTTACCAAAAATGGGAAATTATTACCTTCTAAATGATAGCCAATGTGATCAAATTGTGCAGTAAATTTTTAAGAAATTGGGAAAATCTGAAACTGTGTTGACAAAATGTAAAAATTTTTAAATCCTTCATATCAAAATTTAACTCTAATCACATACCAGAAGTTATAATAATGCACACATTGCTTTAAGATATATTGCTATGAAGTAAAATTATTTTAGTATATAGCTTGAAGCTGATAATTCATTTTTAAGAATCTATAATTTATGACATAAAAGGGTTTAATATTTATAATACTCATAAGTAATAATGAGGCTGATCTCCCGCATCCCCAACTGTCTTTGCCACGTTTGAAAGTGTTTTATTTAAAAGGCATTTTGCTATAAAAGAAAGTGCACTTTTGGAGCTTTTGCCAGTGTAATTAATGTCATTGCACTTAAATGCATCAACAAGCTTAAATTGATAGAGCTCGTACTACAAAAAATAGAACATTTTTATTATAGGCTACTTCCTCTGGAGGAAAAAAAATCAAGAATTATGAGTTAAATGTTCCTGTATAAGTGTATTTATCAAAGGGCGAATTATCACAGTTTGAAATGGATCTTTTGTCTTTGATGTAAGCAAATAAGAAGAGAAAGCATTGGCACCAAAGATGTGTGATGGACATTTTCTTTGGTAATTTTTTATTAACACTGTAATGGGCTCTGTTTAGAAAAGGTGATCTTATTTATAAAAATATTTGCTTTGTAATTTTAAGAAAAGGAAACATTTTGGCAATATTAAGCACATTTTAAATCATATATAACTCTCAATTATTTCAAAGTTCTTGTATCTTCAATATTGTATATATTATCCTATAACATTTTGTACTCATAATCATTTGTAATCATAGTAATCATATTTGCCACTTGATAATTTAACATTGTCTACTCTATATGTTATATAAATTTACACAATTCTTCATGTATTTTAAATCCCATTTTAACATATACATAATATGAGAAACACCATTTTTAGGAGAAGAGTGAGCTAAGTTGTAAGTAAAGCTGTGGGATATTTTGTTTTTTAGAATTAATTTTACTCAGTGACACAACTTTAAGTGCTGGAATAACTTTATAGTTATAATTGGCTTTGCCTGGTTTATCAGAAAACAATGACTAACATTAAAACTGGGATCTTGTGAGAATGACACTGACCTTTATATTACTTTCACTTTCCATTCTCATGAAACCTTACAAGTCTTACCCTAAAGTCAGTTCCCTCAACTATTTTCAACATGTGTCTTGCTCAAATACAAGACAAGTGATATAGATAGGCTTGAGTGCATGTTTTTGTGTTTGCCTAACAGAAAATATATAAATAATTCTGGGAAACTTCATAATGGATTACTAGGGAAATAAGTTTAGTCCTCAAATATATGTGAAATTATAAAAGATTTAATATGTTTGCATACACATATACAAGCACACACTCCTTGCTGCCCTCTTTCTTCTTCCTTTTTTTTTTTTTGTCTGACTGACTTTCACTGGTTCTATGCTGCCACCTTAAATGGCACTAAGTTGATTGGGAAAGCCCATGATGTCATAGTTCATCTCTTTTCGCAACACATCTGAATATCCTCACATGATTTGGGAAACACTAACAGTGGCCCAGATGAAATATGCAGATGGAAATTTCTCATTAAATCTCCTCATTTAAATTCATTGTTTAATTTAACATCATTTTATATTCATTAAGATTTACATAATAAATTAGACCCAGGTGACCAAATTAATATCATTTCTAGTGCCATAACAATAACCCCCCACACCCTCAATGCCATCAAACATGTTCCCAAACTCCTCAATTCTCTCATGTCATTTTCTAAAACAGATGGTCACACTTGGGGAGTAGTGATATTCATTATTCATTCGAGACAGGTTAGCAAAGCAGCATCTAAATACTTAGCATTTTTCTAGGTAGTATGGGAAATGCAAAGAAGATGAAGTTCTTGACCTTCTTCAGAGACACAGAATTTAGTTGAGGAAGCAAGACGTACTGACAGGAACACTTCCATAAGCAGACAGGGCAGCAAAGTAAAGCACCAGGCCTATGAAAAGAGAGCAAACATTGTAGAGATTCACAAAATGCTTGAGTTCCCTGAATGCTAATGAGAGAAGCATCTAAGATCTGGCTCGACCCCTTTAATATTTATCACTCCATAATGTGCAACACAGAGATGTCCGGTATCTCAGTCATCCACTAATTCTATAAATGGTTCTGACTCATCCATCTCTGGTTGGCTAAGTGTGAGGATCCCCCATAGTTTCCACATGCCTACTATTTTGTCAACTTATTCATTTGTTTCCACTGCATGCTCTCAAATTCACTTCTAGGATAGTGAAAAAAAAAAGTATCTGACTCTTTCTGAGTTTCAAACAGTGGTCCAAAAATCATAGTACTTTGCAGTTTTTGTCTCAACCTCCTGCTCCAGCTGCTTGCCTGGATACTGGCTTTCTTGCCTTGCCATACTTTTCCATCTTGGTAAATTCGTAGACCTTTCTTTTGACCTACATCTTTGATTTGCTCTCAAGTGACCAAGGTCTCACCCTGCTCACCCTCTTCTCTTTGCTTGATTTTCTCTGTGGCTTTTCCTCACAACTCTAATCTGTTGAGCTCACTGATTCACTGACTCCAGGTTTCCATGTCTTCCCCTCTATGTGCATGTCTCTCTTCTCAGGTATACTGTACAGCAAACTCTAAACACCTTGCTCTTTCTGAAATCTCACCTCCATCCTCTCAACTCACAAATTTTAGTGGGCTCTGCCTGGAATCCTCTCCCTTCCCTACAGCCTAGAGACTCTGTCAAGGCAGTAAGCTGGAACAATCATAAGCTGGTTGCCATATGGAGAGAGGTGTTACTTTCATTTAGTGGATAGAAGCCAGAAATGCTGCTAAACATTTTATAATATACAGAACAGTCGCTCACAACAACAAATCATCCAGCTCAAAATGTCAATAGTGCCAAAACTGAGAAACTCTATTTTAGGCATATACAACCACCAGAGTTTTCTAGAAGCATTA
This sequence comes from Lepilemur ruficaudatus, assembly GCA_963574885.1. NCBI lineage: Eukaryota > Metazoa > Chordata > Mammalia > Primates > Lepilemuridae > Lepilemur > Lepilemur ruficaudatus. The sequence continues at coordinate 14,379 of CAUYRT010023941.1, forward strand.
TACTCATTTTTTCTTCTCTTTCTGAATATCTTAGTTCCAAGAGCTGATTTTGTGTTTGGTTTCATTTCAATTTCTGCATATTATCTGCCATATCCAAAGAGAGAAGCAAGAGAACTTTTTGCCAGTGATTGGGTAAAGACCACAATAAGATCTGACAGGGAAAAGGCAACAAGAAAAAAATATCCATAAAATACAAAGGTACAGAAATACTATTAAACTTACTATTATCCTCAAGTAATAAATTCAATTTAAATTTATTAAATATTTATATTAAATTATCATATTTTAACACTCTACATTGATTCTACAAAACCTACCAGGCAGTATTATTCCGATGATGCAGAAGAAGGAATAGAGAAGTTAAGTGACTTGCCTGAGGTGGTTTGCGTGATCAGTAGAGGAGTTAGAATTTGAGCTCAGTTCTGCGACTTTCAGGCCTTCAACAACCACTTCACATGCTGCTGGAGACAACAAAGACAGGCTAATGTGAAGCATCAAGCTGTGGAGTGAAAAGACTTTATTTTACTGTGACACAACTTACGATTTTTGCAGGTGGTAGGCAGAGCTCTGTTCTGACTATGGTAGAAATAGGGCAATATGAACTGGCCCCCTGAAAAGCCCAGAGAATGTTTATTTCAAGATATTGCACAATTTTTAGAACATCTAAGGGGAAGTAAACTCCTGAAGACAGTCTATTGGAAAGGAGGCAAATAACTTGACTGTATGTATCTATAGTGACAATCTGATGAATCACATGGCCCAGGGATCCCTATAATATCACAGGAGATGGGGGGGAATTTTGCTTTTCAGTTTAAAACGTTCTAATGCAGAAAAAAAATACTCTTGAGAGTAACTGAGCTCTTGATAGTTTAAATTTGATGATCATTTAAAAAATAATGTTACCAGGCTGAAATGAACACAAAAGGAACCATATACCATTGGATTGTGATATTAGCCTGTATGTTTCTTTCTTATGATATGTTATTGCTTTGGAGCAGCACAGGTCAGATATAGTCTGTTAGCATCTCACCTGCCCTCTTTGCATCTTCATGGTTCTCAGGTTCCCTATATGTGTCTCTAGGCTGACTTCTCCTTGACATTAACTACACCCAATGAGGTGCCCAGGTTGTGTGTTGAGAGCTTTACAACCAGTCCCTGAGAAGTTCTAGGCTTTACTTCTGCCCTTATGCAAAGTCTAATCTTATGGAAGACCTTGTGATTAAGAGATTAATGGGGAATATTTTTCTTCTTCCTCAGATATACTCTGTATAACTCTGTTTGCTTTATGAATTAATGAGAAGAGCTGTGTAGGGCTGCAATTATGGGTATATCTATCTCTAATTTCAGTACCCTTTTCTGTGACTCTCTGTCTTCTGCTGGTTGTGTGCTCCCTGGAGTACTGGAGCAAAGATGATCATTTTATTCTGCTTCTTTTGATTGAAGATACTTCCGTATTAGGGTAAAACACCCCTCAGATATAGTAAACTTCTGTTTGACAGTTTCACACATGGAACACAGTAGGCAATAATGACTGAGCCAGATAAGAACCTGTGTCCTTTTAGTTAAAAGGTATCACACTTTAAGGAAAATCAAAGCTAAACGAAAAAGCAGATGAAAACCAAGGCAATTCAGTGTTCTGCCAAAATGATATAGTCTACACAACTGCTGTCATCCATATGATCATTAGTTAAAATCCAGGTTTTTTTCCTCTGGGAACAGTGATGGATAATGCTCTCTCTCCCCAAATCCTTTAGTGTTTTTAGAAAGTTGAAATCCTATTCACTGATGAAATGAGTGAAGATGCCACATGAGCAGTCATTTAAACACAGTCTGATATGTTATATGAAGGTGCCATTGTTTCATCTCTTTGCCTGGGCAGGGAGGGGAAGTGACAGAGAGGAAGGATTAATATTATCAGTCAATCCAGCAATCAATCAATCAATTTATAACTCTATCTACCTATCTATATGTTTATCAGCATTTTTTCACACTTTTATGATCATCAGTGTCAATAAAACATACCTTAAACATAAGATTTCCATTCTGTTGTATTCTATTTCTTTTCTTTCTACTTCTTTCGTTTTCTTCTCCTATTCTATTCCATTTCAATTTATTCTCTTCTAATTCTTGTTTTAAAAGATGCTAGAATAATTAAATAACTAAACTGATATTGTGAGCCAAGAATGGATTGTAACCAAATGATCTGGATTGATTTATTCATTTTCAGTTGTTTTTAAGCAGCAGTTAAAAGTCAATATCCTTTTTGGTTGCTAGCACTCATTTTTAAACAGCATCATTGAGATATCATTCATATACCACAAAACTCACCATTTAAAGTGTACAGTCCAATGGTTTTCAGTACATTCTTTCTCTGAGTTGTACAACATCCAGTAATTTAATTTTATAACATTTTCATCATTCCCAAAAGAAATCCCATATCTATTGATAGTCACTCCCCATCCAATCCCTTCCCTCCTGCCAGGCTTGGATAACCACTAACTCAGTTTCTGTCTCTACAATTTTTTTTTCTAGACATAACACATAAATGCAATTACACAACATATAGTTATTTGAACTGGATTAACTTAGTGTAACATTTTGAAGGGTTAACAATGTCATAACATGTATCAGTACTTTATTATTTATTATCATTGAGTAATATTATGCTGTATAAATACATTACATTTGTCTATGCATTCATTACTTGATAACAATAGAGTTGTTTTCAGTTTGGGGCTATTATAAATAATGTTGCTATGAACATTCATGTACATGTTTGTGTGTGTGTGAACGTATGTTTTCAGTTCCATTGAGTATGTATCAGGAGTGTAATTGTTGGGTCATATGGTAACTATATAGTCAACATTTTGAAGCGTCTCCAGACTGTTTTCCAAAGCAGCTGCATCTTTTACATTCTCATCAGCAATATATGTATGATCCCAGTTTCTCCACATTCTTGTCAACACTTTTTGTTATCTGTTTCCATTATTGTAGCCATTCTAGTGAGTGTAGAGTTGTGTCTCATTATGGTTTTGATTTGTATTTACTAATAGTTAATTACTTTAAACATATTTTCATGTGCTTTTTGTCCATTCATATATCTTTGGATAAAAGACTTTTCAGATGCATACCCCATTTTTAAATGTGTCATTTCTCTTTTTATTATTGAATTATAAGGGTTATTTATATATTCTGGGTGTAAGTCCCTTATCAAATATATGATTTGCAAATATTTTATCCTATTGTGTGTGTTACCATTTTACTTTCTTTTTCTTATTTTTTGGATTAAACAACACAAGTTTTTTTTTTTTTTTCCTCACAACTTGGGAGACCAGAAATGTGAGATCAAGGTGTGGACAGCGTAGTTGGCATCTTACCTCCTCTGTGTCTTCACATGGTCTTTCCAGTATGTGTCTATGTCCTAGTCTTACTCTAGAACCACAACCCTGTCAGATTACAGCCCAGGCTAACAGCCTCTTTAAAACTTAATTAACTCTTTAAAGTCCCCATCTCCACAATCTGTACAGTAAGATTATGACTAACTGAGGGTTATGAGATCAACATACGATTATTACAGGAAAAACATTCAGCCCATAACAAAGTTCTCATTAAATAGTCACTGAAAGAGTACTCAAGAACTTTGCTCAATATTTTAAAAAGAGTCTAATTCAAATGACACTTTTAAAAATGATGATTGGCTTAATTTGGTTGTAGCTTGAGGCAAAGAATGAAAGCATAGTATATAACAAAATTTTGAAGCTCTACAATAAACAAAAACAAAAAAATAATGCATTTCATGAAATGGAGCAAGAAGAATGTTACATGTGCTGAACAATTTACATTTTATTAGCGAAATCAATTGATCCATTTGTTCATACTGTTAAATTAAAATAAAAGTTTACAATTCAAAACTGATAATAATAAAAGGAATAAGAATGGAAAGTGTGATGAGTGGTGGCCTCTGGAGAATGGGGCTCAAGGAGATTTTCTCCTTGGATACATTTCTCAGCCATTTGGAAAAAAGTGTACCCACGAATGCATGACAGTTATGGTAAAGAAAACACCAAAAAAGTGGGATAGGCCATGATGAGCTTCGAACAGCCCTATGATAGAGTTTATTCTTTAGGGATAAATCCTCACCAATATAAGCTCATCTTGCTTGAGGTTGATACCTAGACTCAAAATTGCCAATTCAAGGTCCAGAATATGAATTCCGTACAGTGGTGGACCAGAAAGAATAGGGAAGGAGGGGCTGATATGTGAGTGGAAATGGGCCAGAGGCCAAGAAACATCTCAGTGAGGGCTCTGGTGTCTGATTTGCCCACAGTCCCTGAGCAGGAAATCACAGACCTGTCCAACATCTTGATAAGCCTGGCTTGCTCACTGGCTTTACTCCAGCTCCTGCAGGCATCTCCTGAATTAAAGGACAAAGAAGGGTCCACTGGATTCACTGAATTCCAGAAAGTCTCTATCTTTTAGCACGAGGCAATTCTCCCCCTCTGGACAGAAGAAAGGAGAAAAGGTAAGGGCTTATACCAAGAATTGTCTTCTCTTCAAAATCAGAGAAGGTTTTAGCTCTAAACATGCATCCCTGTGTTTCTACCTTGGGGTGCTACATGCCAGGGTTCATGGAGGTTCCTTGAGGAAAATGGGATCAATTTCAGCAGAAAAGTTTTTAATGGACAAATAAAAATTACACGTATTTATGGTGTATAACATGATGTATAACATGTATACATTGTGGAATGGCTAAATCAAGCTATTTAACATTAGTTTTATCTCACATACTTATTTTTTCACCGTGAAAACCCAATTTACTCTCTTAGCAATTTTCAAATATACAATATATTGTCGTTAACTGTAGTCACCATGGTATAATATAGATCTCTGGAACTTATTCCTCCTAATTAAAATGTTCTGCTCTTTGACTAACATTTCCAAATTCCTCCACCTGCCCACCCCTGGTAGTTACCATTTTACTCTTTGTTTCTACGAGTTTAACATTTTACATTCCACGTATAAGTGAGATGATGCAATATTTGTCTTTCTCTACCTGTCTTATCTCACTTAATATAATGTTTATTTCCAGGTTCATCTCTGTTGTCACAAATAACAAAATTCCCCCGTTTTAAGGATGAATAGGATTCCATTGTGTATACATACCACATTTTCTTTCTCTTTCTTCCTTTTTTTGTTTTTAGACAGAGTCTACTAGCCCTGGGTAGAGTGCAGCAGTGTCATTGTATTATAGCCCACTGCAACCTGGAATTCCTGGGCTAAAGTGATCCTCCTGCCTCAGCCTCCCCAGCAGCTGGGAGTACAGGCACGTGCCACCAAGCCCGGCTAATTTTCTTTAGTAGAGACAGGTTCTCGCCCTTGCTCAGGCTGGTCTGTAACTCCTGAGCTCAAGCGATCCTCCCACCTCAGTCTCCCAGAGTGCTAGGATTATAGGCATGAGCCATAGTGCTCAACCGCCACATTTTCTTTATCCATTCATCTATTGTTGGACATTTAGGTTGCTTCCATCTTGGCTGTTGTGAATAATGCTGCAATAAACATGGGGGTGCAGATGTCTTTTCAACAAACCAATTTTATATCCTTTGAATATATACATAGTAGTGGGAGTTGCTGGATTGTATGGTAGTTCTGTTTTAAAATTTTTAAGGAACCACCATATTATTTTCCGCAATGTTGTATTAATAAAAGTTTTTAGTTTTGATGAAGTCCAATTAATCTATTTTTCCTCTCATTGCTTGTGATTTTGGTATCACGTCTAAGAAACCATTGTCTAAAACACTGTAACAAAGATTCATTTCTATATTTTCTTCTAAGAGTTTTGTAGTTTTAGCTCTCATATTTGGAGATACTATCAATTTTGATTTAATTTTCATAGCTAGTAACTTTTAAAATCACGTTCACTAATAGGTTCAAGAGAGTAGTGAATATGTTTATGACAACATTAAATTATGTAATAGGCAACAATGATAAAAATAAAAAAATAGAGGCAGTATGAACACAAACATATTGTGAGCATCTTTTGGCTAACTATTTAGGTCAAGTCAATGCAAGATGACAACACACACCTTATGACTGAGTGGAGAGATTGAGTTTCGAGCTGATGAGAGTGGCTGAGTTTTTCTATTCAGGAGGAGAGAAGCTGAAGGGAATGATCAGTGCTGCCAGGTGATCAAGATTGACCTCCCTCATAAAGTGGCTAAGTCTTAAAAGCTGTTGAGCAGAATGTTCACATTTGACTGTAATATGTTAAAAAGAAATAATTATTTCTTAGCTGTATGTAAATTTCTAGCTGTGAGCTATTGCTATCCTTAATCCCTACCAGCTTTCGTGGTTGATCTTGACTCTTTCCCTTTCATCATAATACACTGGCTTTCAAATCAGAAATCTTCTGGTCCCAGTTTTTAGCAGCTATTTTAATAGAAGTCTTCAAACTCAAGAAGTTGAACGTATTCACTTTCAAATGTATCAATTCTCCGGTTTTGTTAATAGGTGAGTTGACAAGTGACAGGAAAACTTAAATGTTCTCCTCGTATTGAATTAATCTCAGAAAGAAAATCACTCCATGAACTCTTCCACCTTCTTATATTCTAATATGAAAACAAATGCTGCCTTAGCAAACTGTAAAACAGTCATCAGCCCAAATGATGCGGAGCTGGAATACTCACTGTCCGTCACACATGATAATCTTTGGATCAGAGCAGGAGTGACACTGTCAGAAGGTCTCGAACTGTGACCTGATTAAAAAGAAAAGCCTAATGAATAGAATCGATGCAGCAGCTTCCCTTCATTTTACTCTCTCCACAAAACGTCCCAGGCAGCATCTATGTCAGAAACAAATCATATTCTGACTTATATCTACACTAAACACTTTTGCAGCCATAAAACATACTGCAAACTGGCCCAGAGACATCCATTTTTAAACAGCTGACATTAATGATGTATACAGAGAGAGCAAAAAGCTGTATTTTGCCCATCTCAGTATAGTATATTTTCTCGTGAAATCTTTTTGGAAGAAAAGCTTGTGTATCAAACTTCCTTTTAAGAAGAAATGGCCCCTCCACAGTATGAAATGCTCTTAGAGTGCTATTTCCTCATTTAAGAGGTTGAAGTGTGCCATGAGGAGATATGCAATTATGTACCATTAACATATTTTTGTAACTAGTAAACATCAAAAAAAACCCTTATATTTCACTGTACAAAGCTTGATTAATTAACTTGTCATGCAAGTTACTACTATTTTACTGTTCTTAAAATACACAGTAAAATTTCAAGTGCAGAAAGAAGCAAAGTAATATGAATTTTTCTTAGAGGCAAAATAGTCTCTGTACCACTTCATGTATTGGGCACCACTGAACAAGCTGAAATAATGCCTGAGAGTGTATCTGAAAATGTGGCAACAATTTCATATTTGCCCAATGTACATGAAGTCTATCAAAAGTAGACTAATTTAAAATTACCTAGAATTATGGTAATAATTGTGATAATTGAACAATATGTTTTAATAAACCAATCATATAATATTGCAGAACATAAAACTCCAGGACATGAGTAGGTCCTGAAGGTGCTGTTTTCATGAATGGGATTAGTCCCTTTATCAAAGAGGGTCAAGACAAATCCCGGACCCCTCTATCGCATAAGAACACAGAAAGAAGGCTCAGTCTAGGAGCCAGAAAGCGGGTCCCCACCAGACCCCAAATCTACTGGTGCTTTGATCTTAGACTTCCCAGATTAAAGAACTGTGAGAAATACATTTCTGGTTTTTTTTAATAAGCTACCTAGTTTATGG
>CAUYRT010023942.1:0-25257 GCA_963574885.1 Lepilemur ruficaudatus
GTGTGATTAGCTGCACATAGCTGATAGGCCATGCTGAGACATGTTTTTAGACACCCAGATTGGGTGTTTGAAAATAGAGAAAGTACACTGGATATTTTCTGAACAATTATGTACTTGAATATGGATTCAATTAAAAAAAAAAACCAAGAACTGTCCTGCACATTTCTTTTTAATTTGACTCCAGAGGTTGTATTTGAACTTCTTTCAGGCAAAACAACAACAATAAAACAGTAACAAAAAGCAATTTCATATAAGTCCAAATAGAGAGTATTTTTTTCCTAATGTGACTTTGCTTATATTTGAGATTTATTTTTTTATTTTTATTTTATTTTTTTTATTTCAGCATATTATGGGGGTACAAATATTAAGGTTATGAATATTGTCTTTGCCCCCCTCTCCTCTCGAGTCAGAGCTTCAAGCATGACCATCCCCCAGACGGTGCACCTTGCACTCATTATGTATGTATATACCCATGCCCTCCTCCCCCCTCCCGTCTGCCCCACATTAGATAAATGTTGTTCCTATGTGTCCACATAGGTGTTGATCAGTGAAACTAATTTGCTGGTGAGTACATGTGGTGCCTGTCTATCCATTCTTGGGATACTTCACAAAGTCCTTTCAATTTTATTTCTTACCAGGTGGAGAGACCTCTAGAGATTAAAAAAATAAATAAATAAACAATATTTGATATTTTCAGGAAAAGACTCTAAGGGACCTTGATGATTTTTGATAAAACAGTAGTTAAATTTCTGACTGGCCATTTGTTATGCAAACTTCAATTTTTTTTTAATTTCAGAATATTATGGGCATACACATTTTTGTTATATAATTTGCATTTGTACAGTTTGAATCAAATTTATAAGTGTGCCCTTCACCGAGATAGTGTGCATTGTACCTGTTAGGTGTGAATTTACCAATCCCCTCCTCTACCCTCCCAACTACTTGATTTCCATTGGGTTTTACTTCTATATGTGCACATAGTGTTGATTGATTAGTTCTAATTTAGCATTGAGTGCTTGTGGTGTTTTGTTTTGTTTTTTTTCCTTATTGCCATATTTCACTTAGAAGAATCCTCTCCAGTTCCATCCAGGTTGTTACAAGGGATACTAGATTATCATTTTTTTTTAATGGCTGAGTACTCCATGGTATACCTATACCACATTTTATTAATCCACTCATGTATTGATGGGCATTTGATTTGTTTCCAAATCTTTACAATTGTGAATTGTGCTGCTATAAACATTTGAGTACAAGTGTCTTTTTAATACAATGTCTTTTTTCCTTTGGGTAAATACCTAGTAGTGGGATTGCTTGATCAAATTGTAGGTCTATGTTTAGTTGTTTGAGGTATCTCCATACTATTTTCCATAGAGGTTGTACTAGTTTGCAGTCCCACAAAACAGTGTATGAGTGTTCTTATCTCTCCACATTGATGCCAGCATCTACTGTTTTGGATTTTTTTGATAAGAGCCATTTTCACTGGAGTTAGGGGATATCTCATCATAGTTTTAATTTGCATTTTCCTGATGATTAGAGATGTTGAACATTTTTTTTATGTTTTTGTTGGCCATTAGTCTATCTTCATTTGAAAAGTTACAGTTCATGTCTTTTGCCTCTTTTTAATGAGTTGTTTGATTTTTTTCTTGCTTGTTTGTTTCAAGTCTTTGTAGATTCTGGTTATCAGCCCTGTACTGGATGTGTAGCTTGCACATATTTTGTCTCACTCTGTAGATTGTCTATTTATTGATTGTGTACTTGGCTGTACAGAACCTTTTTAATTTGATCAGGTCACATTTATTTATTTTTGTTGTTGCTGTGATTGCTTTTGAGGTCTTCTTTATGAATTCTTTACCTAGGCTGATATCTATAAGAGTTTTTCCAATGTTTTCTTCTAGAATTCTTATAGTTTCATGCCTTAGATTGAAGTCTGTTATCCATCATGAGTTAATTTTTGTGTCTGGTTGGAGGTGTCGATCCTGTTTCAGTCTTCTACATTTGGCTATCCAATTTTCCCAGCACCATTTATTGAATAGGGATTCTTTACCACAATGTATGTTTCTGTCTGCTTTGTCAAAGATCAGATGACAATATGAAGATGGTTTATAACTGGGTTCTCTGTTCTGATCCATAGATCTATGTCTCTGTTTTCATGCCAGTGCTTGCTGTTTTGGATACTGCAGGCTTGTTGTATTATTTGAAGTCTGTTAAAGTGACGCCTCCTGATTTGTGCATATTACATAAAGTTGTATTGACTATTCGGGGTCTTTTCTGGGTCCATACAAACTGTAGAACTATTTTTTCTAGATCTGAAAAATGACATTGGTATTTTAATGGGGATTGTACTGAATATGAAAATCACTGTGGATAGTATAGACATTTTGACAATGTTGATTATGCTGATCCATGAGCATGATATGTTTTTTCATCTGTTTATATCCTCTGCAACTTCTTGCCTCAGTGTTTCATAGTTCTCCCAATAGAGGTCTTTCACCTCCTTAGTTAAATATTTTCCTAGATATTTTATTTTCATTGTTGCTAATATGAAAGGTATTGCCTCTTTGATTTGATTCTCAGCTTGACTTTTGTTGGCATATATAAAAGCTACTGATTTGTGTACATTGACTTTGTGATGTGAGACTTTGGTGAATTTATCAATTCCAGGCATTTCTTGGTTAAACTTTTGGTGTTTTCTAGATATAAGGTCATATCTTCAGTAAAGAGCAATAGTTTGACCTCTTCTTTCCCCTTTTGGATACCCTTGATTTCCTTGAAATCAGCAATCTTGACTGATTGCTCTGGCTACGACTTCCAGCACTATGTTGAGTAGAAGTGGTTATAGTGGGCAGCCTTGTCTGGCTCCAGTTCTAGGCAGGAATGCTTTCAGTTTTTCCCCATTCAGTATGATGTTGGGTATGGGTTTGTCATATATGGTTTTTATAGTTTTGTGATATGTCCATTCTATGTCTATTTTATTAATTGTTCTTATAAATGGGTGCTGAATTTTGTCAAATGCTTTTTCTGGGTCTGTTGACAGGATTATTGGTCTTTGTTTTTGTTTCTATTTTAGTGGTAAATTACATACATATAAGAGATTTGCATATTTTGAACCATCCTTGCATCTCTGGGATGAAGTCCACTTGATTGTGGTAAATTATATTTTTGATGTGTAGCTGAATTCAGTTTGCTAAGATTTTATTGAGAATTTTTGCATCTATATTCATAAGGGATATTGGTCTGCAGTTTTCTTTTTTTGTTGTGTCCTTTCCTGGCTTTGGTATCAAGGTAATATTGGCTTTGTAGAATAAGTTGGGAGGTTTCCTTACTTCTCAATGTTATGGAATAATTTCTATAGTAAAGGTACCAGTTCTTCTTTGTAGGTTTGGTAAAATTCAGGTGTGAAACCATCTGCTCTGGGCTGGGACATTTTTTTTTTTTTCAAAGATTTTTTGTTGCTGCTTCAGTTACAGTTCTTGATATCAGTCTGTTCACAAGTTCTATTTCTTCCTGGTTGAGCCTAGGAAGGTTGTGGATTTCCAATAATTTGTCCATTTCCACCCCCTTTTGAAGTTTATGAGCATAGAGATTTTTATAGTATTCTGGAATGATGTTTTCTATTTTCATGATATCAGTTGTGATTTCTTCTTTTTCATTTCTGGTTGAATTTATTAGAGTCCTTTCTTTTCTGTTTCTGTTTAATCTAGCAAGAGGCCTGTCAGTTGTATTTATTTTTTCAAGGAGCCAACTTTTTGAAGTTACTTTCACTTTAGATTGCAATTCAAAGGGGATACTTGATTGCTTTAGAAATTGAGCAAATAGCCATTAACTTCTGCTCTTAAACTCTTGCTGATACTGCTTATTTCAACCAAAATCTCTTCTTGAGATAGGTTTAGTATTTCAATCTAATTGCTCCCTTTGAGTCATACTGAACATCTGCATATGTCTTTAATAAAATGAGCTGGATTTATCTCAAATTGGCTCTTAACTGAGGAAACTGATTCCTTCTGTTGCTTGTATAATAGAATGCTAGGTTTGGTGTGGGTGGGTCAAGGTGTGAGGCAGGGGCTCAGGGTTATGTTCACTTTGATAAAATCTAGTGTAATTTCTTTTACTTGTTTTTGCTTTTTGCAAATTAATTTATTCATTCATTCTACTTTGAGGCTTATGCCTTCTGACTTTATCACCATCTACATATTACTTCATGTTGTTGTATGCAGGCTTCTGAGTCATTTTCTTGCTTTTTTTTAAAAAAAAAACCTGACAAGTTTGAATTGAATGGTTCTCACTCACCCTCACCTACAAATGCATTAGCATCACAATCATTCTTTCTACCTTTTACTATTAGTTAATTATATATAATTATATTTGTGTATGTATATATCTATCTAACCAAAGCAGATTCCTACAACTTTCTTTCTTGTGAATCTTGCTTGACTTTCAAGACAATTTAAGAGTCACCTCCTCCGTAAAGTTAGCTCTGACTAAACCAAGTTTAAATTGGTGCCCTTTTTAGCTTTACTTACTTTGTCTTTATCTCTCTCTGTGCTCTCATCTATTATGGTGTTTATCACTCTATTGTAATATTTTTTCTGGCTTCATCAGTGAGTCTTAACCATGTACTAATTATTGGGAGGGAATGATTCTTGTTCAATTATTTATTTCCAAGATACAGCAAATAATCTATTTAGTAAATTCTTATAGAAGATTAGAGAAAAATAATAAAATGATTATTTCAATTGTTACTTATTCTCTTTTTCTTCATGATTGGTACACTGATAATATTTAAATTTTGTAGTAAAATGCAGTGAATAAAATATGCATATCCAAAAGGACTTCACGATTATTAACAGAATTTTCCATTTGCAATGCCAAATATAAGAATTTAAAAAACATCTAAAAACCAAATACTAACTGATCGTGTCAGACCACTTTATCTATACAGGAAGGTTTGTAATAAAGTCATTGACAGAAGTTTTATTTGAAAATTCTGGGAATTGTCTATAGTATTATCCTTAAAATCCAAATATCCTAAAATATACCTCATCTCCTTTATTTGAAGATGAATTAACAAATTAAAAATATAAATTGCATTTTTCTACTGATATTTCAACCCTGTTAATGAGTTAGCATTTATGATTTGACTTTCAAATCTACTACTAAAATGAGCATATTGTTTCTTATCACTAATTTTCCATAAACATTGTGAAATTAGCATTTATCTAATGAAAATCTGTATATTTTTAAATGGTTAAAATTTATACATGATTGAGCAATAAATAATAATACACAAGCAAATTAGGAAATAACTTGCAAAGTGACACAGATACTATAATTATCCACTTGGTGGGGGAGAAGATAACTGGCTGCTAATTTTTATTATAAAAATACAATTTTATAACTATATAGTGGGTAGCAACATCAGCAGTTATTATTTATCAGTGAATTTGGCTACATGGCACCACAAAACAATCTTTAGTGGCTGAGATTACATAATTTGGAGACTTAAAATTAATTTTAAAAGATAAAAACAATACTAAATGTTAGAAAAGTATACGCTTCTTGAAAGATATAGAGACATCCGTATCAGCGCTCTCCCTCTCTTTCTCTCTCTCTCTCTCTCTCTCTCTCTCTCTCTCTCTCTCTCTCGATAACAGAAAAAAAAAATACTTCTTTTGCAAGTCCAAAATTGGAGATACGTTGGTTTTTGTAAAAAGAGAGTAAGAACAATTTTTTGGCTCCTATAATTAAACTATATGAAGGACAGTGTAGCAACTGGGACATAAAATATCTCAGTTCCAAACCCTGATTCCTGATAGCATCTTTTCCATTTTTGACTTTTCTACTTTTCTTTGTTTGTTATTATTCTCCCATGTGGTCTTTTACCACATGACTATAAACATATGATAGGAGAGTTCAAATACATTACATCTGGAAGCTTTACCCCTGAAAGAGACTGGATCCTCCTTTTCTTTTTTGAGTAAAATTTCATAAATTTTGGCCCAGCTAACAAACCGGGGGCTCTCTACAGTGAGTTGAAAGAAGGGTTCTTTGGGTTCTGTTATACTTTCCCATCTCTTTGTGTTTGTAAGAATGTTTAGCCAATATCAAATCATGTAAAAGGAAGCAGTAGATTTTATATAAAATAAGGGGAACATATAACTAGCAATCAATCTATTCATTCAATCATGTAATCAATATATGACATCAGTACAATAACATGTAACATTACTACAGCTAACAGCCGTAATAGAAAATAAGTACTTTTTGGAATGCCTACAATGTAATTGGAATTTTATATATAAATATTTCTATTATAATTAATATTATACTATAAACAGACAGAATGAGAAGAAATAAACTAGTGAAGAGGCTTCATGTAGAAAGCAATGCTTTCATTATATTTTAAAGGTCACAGGAGAATAGAAGTAGCTAAAAGCTGAAACTTGATGTACATTAGAAGTAGCATCATACTGTAGAATATAACTATTTTATTCTCGCTGAACCTTAGTTTCCTTACCAGTATGTATAATAAGAGCTACTTGAATGGGTTTCTGAGCATTAAAAACACCATATGAGAAGTACCTAATAAAATATTAGCAAGTTTTTTGTGGTTTAAGTAGTTGTTTTACTAGCAGGGCTTTACTCCATACATAAAATGAAAAAAAAAAAAAGTTTTTCACTATGCTAAATACCCTAGTTGTTACAATGTTCAAATAAGATGTTGTTATGAAGACCTTTCTAAAATACAAAGTGCTATAAATAGTAGGTGTAATATATAATTTATAAATATATATTACAAACTTGGTGATAATTTAACTCAATTTTTCAAGCTTTTCTCTGTTCTATGTATGCTTTAATATTTATCTTGTAATAAATGCTGCAAATATTTGTATGGTAAAGGCAAACTTGGCTACTACTTATAAGATTTTGAAACACTTTGTTTTCTCTCATAAAATTAATATTTACCCACAGGACCAAATTAATTGTGAATCACTGCTGACTTTGAAAACCAAAAAAAAATTAGATCCTGTTATGAAATGAATAAACTCAATTCTGTTCTGAAACTGCATGTTTTTCAGAATTAGTTATTGTGTTTTATAAAACACATCTGCTAAAATATTAATGTAGATTTCTAAATTCATTCATGTTGACAAATAGCAAAACACCATTCCATTTCACCTAGGAATTCCAGTTAATTAAACACCAGTTGATCCATTTTATGCTTCAATGATGTTTTCTATGATAACTCAGAGTCATAAAAACATTGGAAAGAGGCAAATGTTGGATGTTAAGTGTTAAGAACAAAGTTAAAAATTTTGTTCTTCTTTAAAAAATCAGGTGTTTATTAAAAGCTTTTGAACTAATAATTTAACCAAAGATTTTTGTTGTTTAGGTAGCTGCTAATATCCATATGGGAACATAGAGTACTGTTACAAAAGCTAATTTATAAAAAAGACAATATAAGGATTCTTACAGAAGTATTTACTTTGGGAGTCTCATGGTTTAGTGGAAATATTAGAGAAACAGAAAGCTGTAGGTTTTTTTCTAATATCAGATTTACTATTTATTAAATGTGAGACCCTAGATATTCACATTTTCTCTCATCTCAAATTCTTTCTTTGTGGAAAATATACAATTGAACAAAATGATGTTTATGATTTCTGTTTGCTACAAAAATGTACGTTTATTAAATATATGATATGCATATGTTATATACAGTTTATTATCCTCAAGATTTAGAAAACTACCTTCATGTATTTATTATCTGATATATAAATGGAATAATATAAGAATAGAAAGGGATAATATTTTACATTCCTCTGAATAAAAAACAAACAAAACATAACAAAAAGTCTGTTTTTAAAAGTAGACAATATGGCTGTGTAATGAATTATAAATCTGAAATAATATATTATAAAATCCAAAACATATTTATTTGAATTTTTCGGTTTTATTAATTTCCTTTTAATATTTAAAAATAAATAACATCCCTATAAGTTGACATTCCACTGTACTTGTGAAAGTTGATCATATGCATTGGATCATTCTTGTAATAACCAACTAAAACAGTGTCTGGAGGCATTGTTCCATGAGTGTAATTTTCTCCAAGCTTTGCTTGCTGACACTGTCTGCTGTAACCTGAAACCACTTTTATTTAATGGATGCTGAAACAACCTGCTATAACTCTAGAAAGTTTTACCCATTGCCATCACTTACCAATCAAGATTTGCCAACCAGCCAAAACTGTACTAGTTAGTGCAAATGAACGTTCTCAAAGAGTAATATGTAATTATTCTTCTTCTCCTTCTCCTCCTCCTCCTCTTCCTCCTCCTCTTCCTTCTTCTTCTTCTTTTTTTGATTAACAAGTTTAATAATCTCTCTTTGTTCTTTGTACATACCAAGGACAACCTGGCTTGCATTTATAGCCCAAATTGTAATTCTTCCTAAATAAAATGATTAATTTCAGAGATTCATCTCTATATTTTATTTGACTTTATGCTACAAATGGAATTATAACATATGAATATAAAGTGAGTTTTGATTGTTTTCATCCATTATTGGAATGAATTTAAAAAATGTGTGTCAATATTTTATTAAAATTAGAGATGCATACCTCACTATACAGTGAAATAAAAACTTTTAGTTTACTGAGTAAAACTTTTCTAAATGTTTTATATATGTATCAGCATATACTGGGGTACTTTTCCCATTGCTTCAAGATTGTACTACAGCATCAAAGCTGAGAATAAGGTGAAAAAGCAACTATCAGCTTTTAAATAATGACACAACGTGGTGAGTCAAAAAATGTCAAAAATTGCCATTCCTTTATTCGCTGCTATTACACATATATTGTCCATATAAGGGAAGATCAGACTTTTGAGTATGTTCTTTAAGGAAATTATAAATGTGGAGAATAATGTAGAGAATTATAGCTGTAGAGAATAATCTGGCATTTTTATCAGGAGAAGGACTGGATTTTATCAGGGTCTCCCCAGCCTTTTCCTCAATCTAATTTAGGCAGTC
The DNA here is from genome assembly GCA_963574885.1 of Lepilemur ruficaudatus. NCBI lineage: Eukaryota > Metazoa > Chordata > Mammalia > Primates > Lepilemuridae > Lepilemur > Lepilemur ruficaudatus. The sequence continues at coordinate 9,022 of CAUYRT010023942.1, forward strand.
CTAGAAAATCAGCCTTCCAAGATATGTGCAGAACTATAAATACCTGTGTACCCATTCTTTGAATGTGGAGGAATGAAACTGAGGACTTATTTCTCATCTGAGAATGTCTGAAGCTAGGAAGCTACCCATGACAGCAAGGCAATGGGAAAAGGGTGAGCAGTTAGCCAAGCTGCATTTTCACTATTTCAGTGGACACACTCAAGTCATGATAAAAGGAATCTACCTAAATTGGCTGCCAGCAGGGGTAAGAAAATCCCTACTGAAAGAAGCTGCAATTGAAGTTCTAGTGGCAGGAATTGAGAGAGGGAGTATAAGAGACTGTATCACCTATCACACCAAAAGAAAATTGCACTTTCAGTTCTCCTCCTTCTCCCTTTTTAGCTCTGAAAAGGTAACCACAAATCCTCTTGGGAGAGAGGTAGAACAAAGGAAATTGAAAGAACAGACCACATTTCTGCAAGTCCCTTCCCCATCTTTGAAACTGGTGGTCTCTAGGCCACTAGTCAAGCCTCTGCTGAGAAAATGAGAGGAGACTGGGAGTGGACAACAGATTAAAGTTTTGATTTAATCCATTCTTGACATTCTTGAATAAATCTATTCTTACAGTTTTAAATTACTAAGAAGCTTATAAGTTTTTCTTGAGATGTCATCAAGAGTCCAAGATTATTGATACGACACTGCTTAAATGTAGTGGCAGGAGAAAACACTTTTTTCCTGATTATAGTCTACCCAATACAGCTCATTATACATATGTTAGAGGTATCATTGTTCTCATTTTCAAATAATAAAACTCATAGCTACTAGCTGTCGGAGCTTAGCAAGACTTAAAGTGCAAGTTTGCTAATCTTTGAAGTCCTTGTGATATTCTACCACTCATTCAATGGGTCCTGTCAGAATTGTATAACTCATGGCTGTAATTTTATTTATTTTCCATCATATCAAGTGCAAGCTCAGAGAACTAATTTTCCAGATCCTCCTTTAGTATCCAGTTGTTAATCAAAATGCACTTCAAATTAGTTTCTATTATTCATTCTTACTTTCCAGCAAGGCCAGACTTCTGACTGTGCCATGCATATGCATTTCCTATTCCTGTTTCTGACTTTGCTTGGGCTGATTTCTTCTCTGGTGGTAATCTACCCCCTCTTTTCTGCTTATTCTGAAGTTATAGAAGTTTAAGATCCAGATCAAGTCAGGTCTTTTCACCCGAGTGGGCTTACTAGGACTTATTATTGTCTATGCTCTAGCTACCATACTAAGAAGCTAGCCTTTGCAAAAAATGTAAAAGGAAAGTTTAATACATTGTTAAAAAAAACACAGAATCACAAATACCCATTTACATCAGTTCATTTACTAGTCAAACTCTGTTTATTGTTGTTGATGTTGTTTTGTAATGCTAACTTAGGATGTGTAGATACTTCAAGAAAGAGAAAGCATCAAAATGAAGAGGAATTTTATGTTTTAAAAACAGAAATATAATTTAAAGCATTAATACTATTAAATATATATGAAGAATTCCTTGTAATCTTGAAGTTCAATAAATGGAAGTAGAGAATATAAATATATTAATATTTGTAGTTAAAAGAAAATGAAAATCTGTGTCTAATTTTAAGATGGCACGAATCAATTTTATAATAATTTTTATGTAAATTTTCTTTTCCCAGATCTACAAAATAAGGGTATTTTTAGATTGCATATATATTATAGTTAGAGTGATATAAATATAGTTTGCATAGTTATATTTATTACTGTCATTCAGGTATACTGATTAATGATGAATGAATAGTGATTAATAACTGAAATGTGTAGATCATTTACATGAAAAGCACAAAGAAGTGTATGCTAAAATTATATCATGGGAAAAGAAATCCAAGTGTCAACAGCTACATTTCATTGTTTAATTTAATCACACAGTACTTTTTAGTAAAAGAATGTTCAAGGTAGTAATTAACCTGGTTATAGATTTAATTTCCATAAAAAAAACCTTTAGGCTACTAAATTTATTCACCAATAGTGCAGTCCATGTCCTGAATCTACCATAATATGTCATTCCCTGGATTTTCTTTGTGCTTTTTGGGACACGTAGAAACCCCTGAGAAGAATCTAGTAAAAGTATGAGGGGAGAGAGACGGAGAGAAAGAGAGGGAGCCCAAAAGAAATTAAGAGCCTCTAATTGCTAATTAAAAGCTCTTTGCTTTCTCTCCACATGCCCAGTACAGCTGCTTCACATTCTATCACTGAAAAAGAGGCACATAAATTCAAAGACAATACTGAGAGCGGCACCTGGTTTGAGTGCACCTGCTGTGATGAGAGTATATTTCATACTGCCAGTAAATTAACATTTTCTGAGGCCCCAAAAGATGATTTTTTTCCCTCATTCAGCTTCTTCCATTGTCCCTGGTGGTAAAGAATCAGTAGTTTTGCTTCCATTTTTGATACTAAATATATCATATTGTTGTTTGCTTCACTGGTGCAGACACCTGCCTCCTGCTGTTAACGCTGTGTTCCAGTTCTGAAAGATTTCCCCAGGGCTTCCCATTCAAGTATTGACTTGTAACTATGGCTTAATATCATGTCAAAATCTCTTAAAGAAGATACAGCCTGTCACGTCATTTCAGGATTGAACCTTCATCTACTGAGATTCTGAAAATGTCCTTTGAGTGTTTGAAGCATGAGCAGACAAATAAAAGGCTAACAAGTCATTTGTAAAGATAATAGCTAACAGCATGCATCCTCCTTTCCCTCCCCCCTTTCCATTAAATGCTGATAAAGAAAAAAGAGAGCAGACTGCAGGGGCCCAGTTTTCATTATTTATAAACAGGTCAGAGGAAGCTCAAAACGCAAGTGTTTTAGACATGGAAGAAAAAAATATCTCCAGCACTCTGCAAGGGTTCAGGCATCACTGAAACATAGATGAAATGTCAGTTTTCTGAAGGAAAAAATTTTATAGGTTCAAGATAGAGATGCTGTTGCTAAAATGTACTTATGATTTAAAAAATATATTTACTGCATTTTAGAAAATAAACTGTGTCCACTTGAACTCATGGTGGCTTTAGAGCTTGGCTTGAACAGCAGTAGGAAATGCTTTATGAGTTGGGAGGAAGATCAGGAAACTCTACAGACTTCAGCAAATGGAATAACTCAACATTTTTGAATTGCTGAATTTATACAAATCACATAGATGGAAAGTGAATAAATTTAATCTTTGTCATTTTGGAGAATCAAACTTTTCACTATATAGATGCTTCTTGGCTTACAATGGGGTTACATTCTGATAAAGCCATCATAAGTCAAAAATATCGTAAGTCAAAATGCATTTAACACCCCCATAAGCCCATCATAAAGGGGAGGGAGAAAGAGAGAGAGAAAATAGAAAACAATGTCTCTAATAGATCATAGCTAAAAACAGTTCAAATCTGCAAAATAACCAAGAAACCATTCTTGTTGATATCCTACAAAAAGTATCCACAGCCAAACATATTCCCTTCCACATCTTGAATTAGGATCACTGAGATACCCAATTCCTGAACAGCCCTTCCTTTAGGACAACCATTGGTTTAAAAGGGGACCTACTTCCCTGATTCTGGATCAGAATCACTCACCACAAGCCCAAACTCTATGAGAACAGCCTCCCTACGTATCCTTTCTGAAATGCACCACGGTTTCTCTAGTGTGCATTCTTCTTTGCTGCATCAAGCTAATAAACCTAACTCTCTTTGAATACAAGTATGTTCCTGGTAGAGCTAGCCATTTGGTATTTGTTGGTGGAGGTTTCACTATGATTTGGCTGAGATCCTTGCCAAACAAAGATCCTAGCCATGACAAAGGCTAGGACTCACTCTGAATCACACAGTGAGATTCCTTGAGTCTCTACCTGCTTCAGGACACCTTTTTTGAAATAGTGAGACGACTCTTGCTCTGAATCTGAACTCTGAATATTTTGTTGAGCCCTTTGATACTAAGCCTATTTTTTTGTGATAGGAAAAAAATTTGGAAGGAATTTTTGGTTATCTTATCAGATTTTTGCTTATTTTCTTTTGTGACAGTTTGACAAAGCATGGATTTGTTCCCAACCGTTGTGACTGCCTACTTATCATCTGAGCTATTGTTTCTATATAAGGATAGGTCTGTGTAGAGTGGGACATAGATAGATACGGGTTTCATGAACCTGTGTTCTAAGCCCGCACCAAACACTAATGATTTCAGAACTTCTTATCAAACTTGCATCCTTAGCATTTTCTTTCCAAAAGTTAATAGGGATTTATTTATTCATCCTTGGACCTGTGAAATTTGCTTTGAGATCAATCTCCTCTCCACACATTTACTTGTTAGGGAATTTCTACCTGACCAACACATTGGTAATATTGCTTTTGTTTGACCATAAGCAATTTCTCATGGTTTGCCTACTAATAAACTTGTGCTATTTCTGGGAAAACTCTAGATTTTATATTATTATTTTTTTTTCTCTTTATGTTTTTAAATAGCCTCACTGCGAAGGGATCATTTCAAATTGCAATCGTTGCTTTGGAAAATTTTTGACACCTACAAGATTGTTCATTTGAGAGTTACCTTAGAACCAAAGAGAAACGTTCACAGTAAAATTCTCTTTTTCATCCGTGTCAAAGACAGAATTTTTTTTTAAACATAGGAGCCATTCCTTCTTCCTTTCTACATTTGGGCATTGATAGGAACCAACATTTTAATCATACACTCTTGAAGCAATTTTCAAAGGCCAGGTTCTTGATTAAATTTTCTGTGTTCGTTGAAAGTTTTGAAGACATATAAACATAAAAGCTTTCTTTCCTAATTGATAAGGAAATTGATACTTATCCCTTTATAGTGGTAATTCCATATGTATTTGTATTAGAGTATCTGGCTTCCTTTAATTTCTTCCTCCCTCCTTCTCTCTCCTTTTTTTTCTTTTTTCTTCCTGTCTCTGTCCCACCAATCTGGGAAACTTTAGTAATTAATAATTAAAATAAAATTCCACTTATGACAACTATTTCAAAATCATACATTTTAATGTCCTGGGGTTATCTCAATATTGACTCATCCTGAAATTTATTCAGAATAATTCATGGAGTATAACAATGTGTAATTATGATTAATCTACATTATGGTCTATGAATACAATACATCTGATTATTAAGTTTGCACATATTTCCTTTTGTGGTTTTTGTAACTCCCTTTGGAAGTAATTACAAAATTGACTACCAACAGAAAGAAGAACTGTCATATATCACCTTTACTACAATGATGTGTGATTTATTTCCAACTTAACTATCCTTAGATGTATTATCTTTAGCAGAATCCATGATAACAGTTATATTAATGAAATACTCAGATCTAAGTATGACCTCTGGGTGACCTTCAAGATGGGAATTAGATTCATAACACAAAAGTCTATCAGTGGAGACTAACAAACACAGCAAAGTTTTCTTATATTTTAAAAGTGATGCTTGCCATTAAGATGGTCCCTGATATTACCCAGGGTACATTTAGATCAATCAAATTCCCCTCTCAGGAAATGAAGTTTAAATAACCTTATCCAAGGAGGAAAAAACCTGAACCTCAATTTGAGGCCCTCTTTTTATAAAAGACTGTGGCACATGAAAATCATTAGATTACCAAAGATCAAAGGCTCAGCTATGGAGTTGGTACCTGACAAATAAATGCTAATGTTCCAATGTTCCACAAATCCCACAGTGAAGCTTCTGAGATCTGAAAACCACATTTTCTAAGGTTCCGTCTGTTATTTTCCCACTACATTTTGTTCAGATTTTATTTTTTTTGAAACTTGCCTGAATGTTTTTTGGTTGGTCATGGAACAAGAGGAGGCCAAACCCAATTTCAAACCTTAAACCAAGTACTAGCACATACATGCAACATAATGTATAAAATCTCTTTCTGTACTCCCTGATCTGTATCTGTCACACTGTGTGTTTATAACTTAGATTCTATTGGCATGTTATTTTTTACCTGAATGAGTAAGAGAAGATAGTGTATTCTGGAATGTGTATGTATATGGGTATCTATTGACCTACTCTTTATTTACATTCATTTTTCTTCTGGAATAAATACACACACATAATTTATTTATACTCATTTGTCATTTTTATTTCATGACAATAAATGAAAATAAACCCTTAAAAGAGTATATATTTGGGCTCATGGATAAAAATATGTAAGGCATGTATTATAAAATATACCAAGTAGTAGTAGATTATAATATAAACACTAGAGTCTTGATTTAATGTGGTAATGCATCTCCTCAAGACATGATAGAATTTAGGAAATTGATAAGGCCCCATCTAGTTTTAAATAGTTTGAATATTATTTGTTGTTGAAGTCAGCTTTTGTCTTTTTCCTGTGTGCTCCCAGAGGCAGAGAAAGTATCATGAGAAGAATTTTGAAAATTAGCAGTTACAGGAAATGAGAAAATACAGAAACTAAGAAATTGGGAATAAAATAGATCTAACTTTGTTGAATTTAAGAATCCATTCTGGACTGAAAAATATTCACATCTTTTCTGTAGATCTTAGCTTATTCAGTAAGATCCGGTTCTTTGATTTCCATCTTCTCTCTGAATATCTTATTGAAATATTTTTATTTCAAAAGAGTCTATTGTCTCTTGCTTTCCCTCCCCTTCCCTCCATCCAGTCAGTGCCCCATATTTCTGTAAATTTCCCAAGATTTATGTAAAATATAATATATAGAATTATTTGCATTATCCACCAGCTTCCTCTGGTCTATTCATTACAGTACTATATATAAAAATAGGCTATATTAAAATAGTACAGTACTATTTACTAAAGTGAGTATTAAGGTAAGGTTTAGTTTTTTAATTTGCAATATACTTTTACAAATAAATTTTTAAATAGTTTTTATTATGACCTATCTAAGAGTACAAATTTCTAAAAATATACTGAATTATATTTCTGATATTAATACCTCTCAAAAAAAGGTGGGCTTTCTAAATTCTTCAAGCCAACACATTTATAATCATATCAATTTTGTTCTTATTTTTTTCCTAATAGATTCTGTTACCAGAATATATTGTAATTTGGGGTAGAAATCCAATAATAATTATGTATATGTTGTATCCAATAGAATTGATTATCCATCTATATACCATAAAAAAGAAAATAATATACACATAATATGTCATTATAGAAATTTTGGTATATATTATGTAATACAATAGCCATTTAGTTATAATTTATTTTTATCTCTCCCCTTGGTGAAGAAAAATACTTTTCCCACTTTTAGTTCTATTGGCCCAACAAAGTCTTGATCATTATGGGTGTTTGGTCTCTTTGTCATTGTTGAAGCATGTATTATTTAAAATAATTTATTATTTTTCTTTAAAAGTACTTCCATTAATATTCATAAAGGATTTATAAGAAACATCAGATGACTGCTGATTTTTCTGGATTTTATTTCTGAATTTAAATAACTATTTTAATTGCATCATTTCAAGTAGAATACCACTTGTCAAAACACAGCTTGTTGGGAAATAAATTACTGCCAAGAAAAAACAATTTAAAGGAAAATTTTAGTTCATTCTACTTCTATGATCTGCAGTCAATACCTATTCTCAATCCATCACCAAGTAATTCTACTGCTTTACAGGAGTAGAGCAGATGGAGACTGGCTAATATAGACCTTCAATTCTGTACTATCCAAAAGCATCTTTCTCTTTAGAGTTCCAGTGATTACTTCTCTAATAACCTATGGCAATAACCTGCAAGATTTTCTAATAACTTAAAATACTAATTACACACACACACACACACACATTTTTGTCTTCACCAGGGGTTCCTATGAATTCAATAGTCGTAACAGCCACTTTAAATATTACTACTAAAAATTCATATCTGTATTTTCCTCTATATTTAGGAGGGCAGAATTGGAAACGCACTGTAGAATCAACAGCACGTTTTTTGGTTTACCCAAATATTTTGTTATCTATCAATCTGTCTTGGCATTCATGAGTTAAACCAATAATTTAAATAAGAAAATGTTTAAAGCGTTGTAAAATACATGTCTAGAAATATATATAGCCATACATACATGTATCCCATTGCTAACAAAGAAAACTAAGCATACAAGTTACATTAACTAGCTATAGTCTTATTATAGAATAACTTTCAATAGTTTACTTTTAGAAAATTCATTATTTTATTAATGCTTTCTATGTAAATATTCTGGCTTTTATTCCAGCTTCCTCCTGCCTATAATATTAATTTTAGCATGTAAGTGTCTTTGTGTCTCTGTAACTTTTGTTGTAAAATGAGGTGGTTGACCTGGAGAATGACTATGTAGCCTTCATCTTTGAAATACTATTATTTTGTGATGAGGATATATATTTTATAAGTTCACATTTTTGTTTAAGTCTTTGGCAACTTCATTAATGTCTTGCTGTATTGATTTTGTTATGTTTGTACTTCATGTGTGTATGTTTTTATTCAAAATTGAATAATATTTTTGAATGTAAAGTGCTAAATCAGCAAATATTAAATGAAGTTGTTTAGTTAGGCATATCTATCTATCTTTCTACTTATCTATCTATCCCAATTTTCTATCATTAATCACTGGCACATATATGTATTAGAAAGAATTGCTCTTGCTGCTTATAGCCAAATAGAGAATTAAAGAGAATTTCTTTAATTGGAAAATGTGTTATCTAAGTTTTTGTTCATTCTTTGTTTTCTTTTAACATTGTTCTAGATCATTCCATTACTGCTTTTTTTCCTTACACATTATTGTTTTAAATGTATATTCTGAGCCTGTATGTGGAATAGATTCTTCCTGATTGCTAAGCAGAACAATTCTTCCTTTCTTAAAAATAGCCACTAAAAATAGGACTAATTGCCTAATGGTGATTATATTGGTAAAGTTGAAAATGTTATAATAACTTTAAAAGGAAAGTCAGGGAGCTTATACAGCAGTCATTTAACCATCTTTTTAGTGGATATATTTTATGGTTGAATTGCTTTATTGCAAACATCTATTATAAATCCCTAGAGTAAAGGCCAAATTGCCTTTTATGACTCTAAGGCAAAAACACAATAGACTCTCTCAACAGAAAAAAAATATATAAAAGTGATTTTTAAAATGATACCTCACAGAAGCATGAATAAATTATTTTTACTTTTTAAAGTATTTTCTCATTATTTACCTATGTGTTTAAAATACAGCACTTATCAATAAGCAAATACTCATTACCCTACATGTCCTTTAAAATAGGCTTACTTGTCATGGTTAACACCCAATAATTGTATCCCACAGGCCATGGGAATTAAAGTTATGTAAATTATTAAAATAAGCAGGTCTTTTTTTTTACAAATTTAAAGCAAAATGTAAAATACTTTCTTATTGTCTATAACATTAAATCTAAATTCCTCCACCTCATGTTCCTGAAAACTCATAATCAGTTTACTTTCTTTTTGTGTCAGATTATACTATACTTCACCTCAACATAACAACTTAGATCAATCATGTGCCAAGATCCCTTAAAGCTGATATGCTTATTTTTATCTCTATACTCAATTCATATGTATAGACAAGGTTTCTGCTATCATAAATTTATGATATAATGGGATGTTCACTTTATACACAAATACACAGGTATAGCAATTTCAGATAAGAATGACTTCAAGGAAGAAAACTAAGTCAGTCGATATGATAAACAATTAGAAGTGGAGGAGGATTGGTGAGGGCTATTTTTGATTGTGGTGTGGAATATCCTTTCAGAAGAGATGTTGAAACTGGAATGATTTCAAGAAGTTGCCTAATGAAGATCTGAAAGAAAATCTTTCAAAGGCAAAGGATGGGTTTAAGTCTTATGTCAGGTTCAATTTTTTCTTCTTATGCAATAAATGAAAATCTACTGTGGTTAAACATTAGGGGTCAGAGGGAATGCTATATGGAATGAAGTCAGAAAAGCATATATATATAGGCTGGCTCATGCAGAGCCTTGTAGTGCCTGGTAAAGACTCTAGTTTTACACCAACAATAAATAAAAGTCATTGGAGAGTTTTAAGAAGGAGAATATCCTAATATGACTTAAAATTTAATAAAAATTAATCTAGAAAAAAACAAGCAAACAAACATAAAACCCAAAAGAGAGTAGATTGCAGCAAAGCAAGGATGTATCTAGAGGGACCAATTAAAATCTATTACAGTTTTCCAAGTGAAAAATAATTGTGGTTTGAATTTAAATGACAGCAGAGTTGGGGATGAGGGAATGAACAGATCATAAAAACAGTTGAAAAGTCTAATCAACAGCAATTGCTTTTGGACTGCAAGTGAAAGGATGGGGGAAGAAAGGAAGCCTATATTCTTGGCTTGATCAGTGATTTTTGCCATTCAGTCACATTCACTAACATAACTAGGAGTATTAAAGGCTGAGGATTAGGGTTTAACCAGATATAGATCACTTCAGGCAAAGTCTCTCTTGAAAATGATATTTGAAAATCTGCATAAATTTCATTTTTTAGCCATAGAATTATACTAAATAACTTGGGAAAGTATTGCTATTGAAGATCAGAGGCCCAAAGATCAAATTGTGGAGGCTGTTCGATATTACATGGGTGCAGTATACCTCAGTATCTGTGGGTTATTGGTTCTAGAATCTCAGTACGTTCCAAAATCTGAAGATGGTCTAGTCCCTTATATAAAATGACATTTTATTTACATGTAACCTGTGCACAACCTCCAGAATACTTTAAATCATCTCTAGATTACTTATAATACCTAATAAATATAAATGCTATGTAAGTAGTTGTTATACTTTATTATTTTTATTTATATTATTTTCATTGCTGTACTTTCTTTTTATTATTTTTACAAATATTTTTGAATATTGAATCTACACTGCCTACATACAATGACCACTTCAGTATAACACAAGAAAAAAGTATAACAGTCTGTTAGAGAAAAATAGCTACATCTTTTACTTTATAGAATTTTTTAAAAAGCATACTTTTTCTTGGGTTAGAAATGAATCATTAATTTTATTTTCTTACATTAATATGTAGAGAAAAATCAAGATGAAATTTCTAAATGTTTATGCTTAAAATATAAATTTGGGCATTTTTATTAGGTTTGGTTACATAATAAACAAGGAAGTCTTAAGCAGTAAGTTAATTATCACCATGGTTCTTTATTGAAACTTTGGTATAATTAATTGAATTGCCTATAACAAACATTCTAACAAATTAAACTTCTGTTTACAATCCTATTGTTAATAAATTCAATTACCAGTAACACTTATGTAAAGGAAGCTTTTCAGTAGTTAGAACCCCAAGGCCAAGTTTAAATATCATAAATGACCAAAAAAATTTTTTAATACTTGAAAAAAGAAAAAAACATGTATCTTTAGCATTATTGTATGCATATTAGTTGAAAATATTTTTCAAAAGTTATGCTAAGAACTGTGTAAGATCAACTTTGTAAAAAATGCACAGTTAAGATTGAAAGAATTTTTTTTTTTAAAGTCCATGGGTGAGAGAGAGAGAAAAAGAGAGAGAGAGAGAGAGAGAGAGAGAGAGAGAGAGAGAGAGATTAAGAAGAGTGGCTAGATAATGCTGACACTGACAGTATGACCCTTTTGGAAGTGATTGTTGATTTCAAAAGCTAAGAGGCTGTAGTTTTAGAGCCCAGATGAGGCAACCAAGAAATCAGGCATTGTGTGAAAGGCACAGTATTAGACCTGAAGCTCCTACCTGAAACAAGACCTGTACTTCTGAAAGACTGCACTTTGAAAATCATACAGAAGAAAAAATACAAATAAATGGCAAAGGATATGACTGTGTACCTTCCAAAATTCATATAGAAACTTAATCTCCAGTGCAACAGTATATGAGTTAAGGCTTGTAAGAGGTGATTAAGCCATGAGATCTCAATCCTCATGAATGGATTAATGCTTTATAAAAGGGTTTGAGGGGATAAGTTCACCCCTTCCATTCATTCTGCCATGTGAAGACACAACATTCATTCCCTTAGGAGGATTCAGCAATAAGGTGTCATCTTGAAAGTAGAGGGCAGCCTTCAGCAGACATCAAACCTGCCAGCACCTTGATCTTGGACCTTCCAGCCTCCATCCAGAACTGTAAAAAAAAAAAAAAAAATTGTAGTATTTATAAGTTATCCAGTCTCAGATATTTTCTTATAGGAGCACAAATGGACTAAGACAGAGAGAGAAATACAAAACTGTCTGTCTTGTCCAGGGCTTTGTTTTAAAATTTTTTTTTCATGACTCTCTTCCTCTCTCTCTCCACACACACACACACACGTATGGAAACATATATAACACATACATAGTTTTCTATGAATTTATATATATATTTAAAGAGATAAATATGTATGCAGGTACAGTTATAAATAGACTGATACACACAAACACACACAAGTCTGGATCTGACCCAGGTTTGTAATTTAAAGGTAATTTACCTATATGTTCTGAGATGTTCAAAGTTAAGAACTTCATATGAAGTTGTTCTGCAGTAGTAGACACCAAGATACTAGGTTGAACATCAATACTGTCTTGATGAGCAAGAACACAAATTAAAACCCCAGGAACTTCTATAGATAAAATCCCCCAAAATATGAACTCATAATCCAAAATTACAATTGTGAGAAAAGTTACCACACATGATGATTTATCAAAAACAAAAAGAAAAAATTAGACATTCATATTCTAGATAAAATTAATATGTTAAAATAGGATGAATTCATCAGAGTTAGAGTACTAAGACACAAATATTAATTTGAAAGGGATTAAAAATTTTAATTAATTTTAAATGTAAGTATGCATGCTGATAAAGAAAATAATTATAATACATATTACATACATAGAGATCTTTTATAAAATAGGATATGGAATTAAAATCAACTCCAAACCAAGATACTAAAGATGTAAATTATTGTAAAGATAAGATAATTAAAATGTAAAAAATAAAGATACTAGGAAATAAAAATCTAAGCATATCAGTATCATTGAATAAGAAAATGGTTTAAATATATCAGCTGAAAGAGAGTGCCACATTGTAAAGAGAGCATAAGCTAAGACTATATTTAGCCATGTGTTCAGATTAGAAACCCTGAGATAGCGTTTGAACTACAATTAGAATCCTCATTTTCTGTTTCTCCAAACTTAAGAGAAATCTCCGAGGGTAAGTCAGAGAAAGATGCAATGACCTGAAACCAGAACATAGAATAATAAACCATATAAAAATGCAGAAGGAGAGTGGTCTGAAAGAAAAATGACAATGTAGGGATTAGGATCTCAAATCTAAAGTTCAAAGTGGAAGGATATGGATCTGAGAACCCAACTTAAATCTTGAGTGTGAGATTGAAACAAAAACAGCCCCAGGTCAGCAGTAGCTTTTGGTACTGGCAGAATCAAATGGAAATGCACCCTGAAGCAAAGTGTCTCCAATTGAAACCTTTTAAATATTGAAAAATTAAGTCTCATCAAAATATGATACCTTAAAAAATTGTAAACACAAAAGGAAATAGGCCACCATGAGTTAGAACAAATCAACATTAAAAATATATCTAATGGGAAATAAGAAATCCAGAGAAAAAATTGTTCAAAATATTAAAAGAAATAAAATGTGGAAAAATGAGAAAGGAAAAAGAGATTTACTAAAAATACCAAACCGACTTGGAAAAGTATCCAAATAGAAATTTATAAATGAAGAATACATTTTTGAAATTATACTGAATAGATTACCTAACTAGCAGACTGGAAACTGATGAATGGAATTAGTAAACTAGAAAGTATATTTGAGGAAATATCCTACAGGCAAATACGGTGTAAAGGTTCAAAATACAAAGGTTAGAATAAAAACACATAGCATAGATCTAGTAAGTTCCCCAGACTTAGAATTAAAGAAAATGAAGAAAAGATAGTATTTGCAAAAAATGATTGAAGCCTTTTCAAAATGATAACATGAACTCATAAATACAGAAGGCACCTTATTAAAGATGAAATATAAAGAAATCTGCATAATTATTGTTAGCTCGGGAGTCGCAGTACCACCAAACAGAGAGACAGAGTCACTGAGGCTGCAATCAGCAAGAGGAGTTTATTACCAACTAACTCGAGTTAGGGTCTGTGTCTCAGAGTGCAAACACGCAGTGGCCTCTTCGCTGGACAAAGGACCCCGGGCAGCGCAGGAAGGGCGGTTTTATAGGGTCAGTTCAGGCAGCAAACAAAGAGCTGTCCACACGTTGAATATGCATCTATCTAGTACAGCGATTGGTTCTATAGCTATCTCTCTCTGCACTCTTTTCCAACATTTTCTTCAGCATTTTATTTCATCCCATGTTACCCCACGGTTTCTGCAAGCAAGCTGTTATCACAGAAGCATAACTGAGCGGTTAGCAGGCAAGCAAGCTTTACAAGAATGTGGAAGTCTATTTTTCAATTGAGCTCTGTGAACAGTTTTGGTCTCTTACATTATAGTAATACATGAGTGCATTAGTAACAAAGAAAAGTTCTTAAAAGTCAAAGATTGAAAAAAGATTCCACAAGAGTAACAACAATTTAGTCTATAAACAGATTTCTCAACAGTGACAATGAAAGTTAGAAGAAAGGATAATAGTACTCTCTCATTGCTAAAAGGAAACTACAGTCAATCCAGAATTATTTATCTAGAAAAACTATTTCATTCTTGAATGTGAAACAAAGACATTTATTTGCAAAGACAGAAAAGTAAATGATCATTAAGAGACATTTACTAAATAAATTTCTAAAACATGTGCTTCATTGAAGGAAAAAAAAAAAAGAACCTGGAGATAGTTTTAATGAAAAAGAAAAACTGAACAAATAAATAGATAAATGTGTAAGCAATTCTGAACAATCTGTCTCTAGAAAATAAATAAGATTATCAATTTATTTGGTTAAAAAACAAATGCTGTATAGACTGGACAAAACAATATGTCAATTAGCATATAAATTGAAGGGCGTGCTTTTTTCCTAAGAGTGTCTTTTATATTGAAGTCACTTTTATTCTTTTTAAAAGTATTTTATGGGTATTACCTGGTTTCCCCCACTTAATGAGTAAGTCTGAAAAATTAGCAACTCTGAAAATAAATAGACATGTAAATTAGAATGGAGTTTTTACAGTTCTCTAGTATTTTAAGGAAAGGATGAAAATACTGATTTCAAACTTAGTTAAATATGTAAAGTAAAATTAAAAATTAAATTACTAAAAAAATCTGAGATCAGGAGAGAGAAATAGTGAAATATTGAAAATAAGGAACAATTCAAGAATAAAAACAATAGAAATAGCACAAGCAGAAAGCAAAAATCAAGAAATCAGAATTAGTGCAAAATATATTGATTATATTAATATTACATATAAAAGGTGTAAAATAGCTCTTTGAAAAAAGAGACAAACAAAACCTCTACCTCCTTGTAGTTTCAAAGAGACATAGTTAAAGCCAAAGGACACAGTCACACTTACTGAAATAAAAGGATTGAGAAAATATATGCATAAAATACTTCTAAAAAAAGATTGTTTCTATCTCCGCAAGATCAGGATAGAGTAGAATGATGGTTCCCTTCCAGAGGCTAGGAAGGGAAGCAAGGGAGGGTGGGATAAAGTGGGGATAGTTAATGGGCACAAAAATACAGTTAGATAGTATAAACAAGATATATTTGATAGCACAATAGGGTGACTATAGTAAACAACAATTTATTGCATAATTTAAAGTAGCCAAGAGTGGAATTGGAGTGTTTGTAACACATAGAAATAGTAAATGCTTGAGATGATGGATATTTATGAGGTGATGATACTTTTGTAATAGAATTTCAATGTAACATACTCTGAGTGTTCTTAGCTCAACTGATTATGGAAAATTACCTTCTTCTGATGAAGCAATCTGCATCTAGATTTTTTTCACCATGGTAAAAACAGCTTGCTTCAAATTTGTCTTACAAGGAAGTTGGTAGTTTGGAAATGACGTTCACTTCTCCTTAGAGAGAAGTGCATTTTTTTTTTTTTTTTTTTTGAGACAGAGTCTCACTTTGTTGCCTGGGCTAGAGTGCCGTGGCGTTAGCCTAGCTCACAGCAACCTCAAACTCCTGGGCTCAAGTGATCCTTCTGCCTCAGCCTCGCAAGTAGCTGGGACTACAGGCATGCGCCACCATGCCCGGCTCGTTTTTTCTATATACATTTGGTTGGCCCATTAATTTCTTCCTATTATTAGTAGAGACGGGGTCTC
>CAUYRT010023944.1:0-12130 GCA_963574885.1 Lepilemur ruficaudatus
AAAAAAAAAAAAAAAAAAAGGTCATGGCTACAGTGACAACATTTTCCAAACTAAAAAACAGGGTGTGTAGTCTGACTAAAGATCCTTTCTAATTTCTGAATTTGATTTTATAGAAAAGAAAGTCCACAAAAATTACATCTCATTCAGTTATGCATTTAACCAATGACTGTCAGTAGAAAATATAAAATTACTTGAATCAGGATTGTCCTAGAAAGTTCAGAACAATTGTGGTTGTATTATGATGCTGTGTGGTATATAGCCACAATTACTAATTCTTTTTTAAATTCACATGCTCTTTTACTTTCAAGAAGATTAAAGTGAGTTCTAAACAATTTATATTAATCTGTTTGAAAATATGGATATTGAGTTTAATAGAAATTGATTACTTTGACCAGGCTTCTGAGAAACCTGACAGAACTAATATTTAAAAAGAACTATCCAATTCCCATAGTTAATTATACCTTTTTTAAAAAATTCAGACTAGGAAATTAGTAAAGTCAACAGTTTAAACTTTGAAAAAAACGTGATCTTTGATTTATAAATCATGACCCATTTTCAAAAGCTTTTAAAGGAAACGTTATCCTAGTTTTCAGTTTTTCTCTGCTTTCCTTTCAAGGAAGTTTGAGAAAGATTTAATAAACATGCAGGTCAGACAAATGTCTGGAATTTCTGAGAAGGAGATTGTAAATTCTTTGCCACCAGAGCTATCCTAAGAAGAAAAGCTGGTGATAGCAACATGCCAAGAACTTCATTTAATGAGAATCGAAAACAATGAAATTTTAGTATTAATTTGATTAAACTTACACTCCAGAAACATAGTGAGCACAGCAGTTATAGCATTTCTTATAGGTTTTAAAATTAATAAAAACCTAATTGCAGTACAACTTTATTACATTTTATATTGCTTGTAAAATTATAATTATACAAATATAAAAATAGCTTCTGTTATTTGAGTTCTCTCATTTTCTGCTGCTCTCGGAGCAATCTATCCTCAAACACAACCCTAAGCACCTTTAAATTACCTATTTTACAACATCAACAAAATTAAGCTCCCTGTTTGTCTAGAGCATTTCACAAGAAAACACTCTTAAGATTTAATAAATGTTTCACAGATTTGAAGAGAATGGAAATACACAGAGTCACATGATAGCCTTTTGAAAATGGGATTTGTATTCTCTCTGCAGGTGACTATTTAAAAAAAATATGAAACCTCAGAGGCCTAAAATTATTAATAAACGTTATGGAAGCTAAAGCTCCATAGGGCTTCTCCACCTTAAACACATGTTTGTTTTTATTTAACCTTTAACACTGGAAATTACCAACTGCCAAGCTTAGTGTTATTCAATAGAAAGAAATTAATTGGCCAACTAAAAATGTATAGAAAAAATTAGCCGGGCATGGTGGTGCATGCCTGTAGTCCCAGCTCAACACGTGTCCAGGATCTCAAATGTCTTCCCAGTTTGGACACATGTCTGAAACTTATTTCCATTAATATTCAGAAACTCACAAAGTTTATGTGGGCACATTTTACGTAGATATTCACGTCTTCTCCTGCATCTGACTGGCGTTGCGTTGTTCCAGCTTTGAGCAGGTGAGACCTAATCTTTTCTGGAGTCCAGGTGTGCAGTAATTAAACTGCTGACTGGGGAAGCAACACGCCAGAGTGAAACCTGGTAGGAAATGTGACTGGGTTGAATTGGATTCCAGAAACAGCTACCAGATTTGCTCAGATCTGACTCTATTACACACACAACCAACCGCAGTGAAAATGGGTCATGAACACAGCTTGCATTACAGAGGCAGCCAGATTTTGGGCACCGCACCAGGATCTTTCTTTTCCTCCCTACTTTATCTTTGGCCAGGCTCCACACTCGCACAACTGGACCTTTGTTCTGCTGCCCACCCAGCAAAGTCAATAGGCTTCCTATTCTTGGGTTTTTCCTCCATCTGCTCAAAAGGGCCCCCCTCCTACCCTCTAAATCTAGATTCATGCAGTGGGCAGCAGCTCCTCCTACTATAACTTGAACTTGAAGGATGAAAGAGAAAATAGAATTGAGTTGCCTTTTGTGGGGGTTAATTAAAGTTAATCCTGGATGGAATTAATGGCTTGAATATCGCAGTTCTCCTCTCTCTTCCCTTCACCGGCATTCTCCTGCCCACATTCTGCTCACATTGCCGTGACACCTGGTGCCCTGACATACCGTCGTAGTACTCGCTTCTTAACAGGTCTCTGCTTAGCGTACTCATTCTTTCCAATCTGTACTTCCAAGCCCAGCCTGTCATTTGTTCATCAATTCAACACATTTGCTGATATTTTGCTATGGGCCAGGCCTTGTGCGGGGGATGCATAGACCCACTCATGCAATCAATCAATCATCAATATTTTTTGAGCAACTATTTTGTGTTCTAGATGTCACTTTACAGCAGAGAATAGAACAGCCTTGGGGAGCTTAAAATCCATGGGGGCATGGAAACAAATAAATTACATACCTAACTTATACACTATGTTAAATCAGTGCCCTAAAGAAAAATAAAGCAGGAAAGGGGGTTGGAGAGAGCTAGGTGGGGCATGGCACTTAGAGGGGGGCAGTTAGGGATGGCTTCACTGTAAGGATGACCCTGAGTAAAGGCCCACGTGAGGTGAGGGAGTGGATGTGGAAGTCTGGGAGTGGTGATAATTTCATGTGTCAACTTGACCAGGCTAAGGGATGCCAAGATAGGTGGTTCAACATTATTTCTCGGTGCCTCTGTGAGGGTGTTTTTGAAAGAGATTATCATTTCATCAGTAGACTGAGTAAAAAAGACACAACCTCAACAATGTACATAGGCATCATCAAATCCATTGAGGGCCCCAGTAGAACAAAAAGGCAGAGAAAGGGCGAGTTTGCTCTCTGTTTGGCCTTGGAAATTCATTTTCTCCCCCCTTTAGACATCGGAGCTCCTGGCTGATGGGCTGTCAGATTCTGTGGTCTTTGGCCTTGAACTGGAAATTATACCCTCAGCCCCACTTGGTTCTCGGTCCTTCAGACTTGGACTGAATTACACCACCAGGGTTCCTGGTTTTCCAGATAGCAGATGGCAGATGATGGCACTTCTTGGCCTCCATAACTGCCATAGCCAATTTCCAAAATAAATCTCCTCTTACATATCCATACCCATATATATCGCGTTGGTTCTGTTTCTCAGGAGAACCCTGACTAATACATACTGAAGTAGAGCCGTCCGGCCAGAGGGAATAGCCATGCAAAGGCCCTGAGGCAGGAGCATGCTTGGTGCTGCATGTGCTATAAGGTGAGCAGGGAAGCCAGTGTGGCATCGTGTTCGCTGTGGGACAGTAGCAAGAGATGGGATCAGAGAGATAAGGGGTGGGGACAGATCACATAGACCTTATAGGACATGGAAAGGACTGTGACTTCAACTCCCAAAAGAGTGGAGAGCCATCTGAGGATTTAGAGCAGAAGAGGGACATGTTTGCTATGGGGAAATGTGACTATCTGGGGCTGGGGCAAGGGTTAGAAGGCCACTGCAGTGATGCTCATGAGAGATGGGGTGGCATAGGACAGGGCGGGAATCTGATTACATATGTTACATGGAGAGAGACTGGCAGGACTTGCTATATAGAGATTGTGCGTGGGATGTGAGGAAAAGAAGGAAGGTGTGACTCTAGGGTTTTAGGCCTGAAAGCTGGGGAAATAAGAATGAGACACAACACCTGCCTTCAGAGAGCTCACAGTCTAACGAGGGCCCTCTGGTGCAGGGCTAACTTGCTGTCACAGAGCAGGTGCTGCAGGATAAGCTTGTACAGGGTGCCATGGAGAGTCCGGGTGGCAGAGGAGGTGCTGTGAGCTGAGTCTTGGGGGGAGTAGGGAATGGCCAGGCTGGCAAGGTTGGGGAGTTCATTCCAGATTGAGAACCCAAGGAAGGGCATGATGTGCTCAGGAGATGCTGAATCAACCAGCAAGCCTGGGGCAAGGGAGGAACTGGCTACCAATAAGTTCGAAAAGCCAGTGTGGCTTCAGTGCTGCCACACTGACCAAACAGCTACTCCCAGCCCCTCTCCCGTGACATCTCACCATGGTGGAGAAGCTAAATCCGTACCTTCCCCATCTCTTTTGCAGCCAGCAGCAGCCATGTGGTATGGATCTAGCCAATGACGGTAAGCTTATATCTGCTTTGGGTTGGCAGCAGGAATGTGCGTTAGGACACAGTCGTGGTTGCTGGTCAGGAGCTCTTCCTGCTTGGAGTACATGTGTTGTGTGAAGTGCAGCCAACAGCATGCAGCCCCGAGGTGGTAAGCCCAGGGGCGAAGGAGCAGGAACTGGAAAGTTGGGAAGAGAATGAATCTTTGAGGAGGGTGAGCCGCTGCCCCAGCTCTGGGTGCCTGCTGCCAGCCTTCGTGTTATGTAAAATAATTAAATGTGTGCTTGCTTAAGCTTCTGTTCGTTGGATGTTTTGTAAGTGCCCAAAGTGTTCTGCAGGTAATGAGCCAAGGCCTTCTAGACCTTGCGGAGTGGGCAGTGGGGAATCGCTGAAGGGTTTAAGGGGAGTGATGTGGCCTGATTTTTATCTTAGATCCCTCAGGTGCAGTGTGAAGACCAACTGGACATGGGGGGCCCCCATACAGTGGAGCTCAAGGTGGCCCCGGCCTGGGTGGGGCATCCGGGGCCCTTCCCCATCCTTGCTGGCCTACCCCTTCAGCCCCCAGCTCTCTGTGCTGTCCTTTCCTGCAGCCCTTCTGCTGGTCCTGGGCTTTCGTTAGCCTCCCTGGGGCAGCCACCTAGCAGGCGGCCTTGTTTACCTTCCTGTCTCCTCTAAGACTCATGACCCTCCTGTTCTGGCCACACCCGTCCACGCTGGTGACTGTGGAACTGTGTGTGTCAGTGGGCCCTTCTCAGGGGTCAAAGCGCCTGATTCTAGACCGTGCCCTGGCTTTCCTGGGCTGAGGATCCTCGAACAAATTGCTTTAACCTCTGCAGGCTCTGGTTCCTTTACTCTAAAATCAGGGGTGGAGAAATGGAAGTTCTCTTGCTGCTCTAACGTTCTATAATCCTAGGACATCTGGCCCTCACCAGCAGTCGACGGAGGCTGGCAACATGGCAGGCCGGGGGCATCTCCTGGCAGCTCTCCGCCCCCACACGCTCCCCACGCTCAGGCACAGTGGCTGCAGACCCAGCTCAGGTGACCTCACTCTCCTGGGTCCTGAAGACCTTTGGACTTCCCTTCCTTCCCTAATACTGTGCAAATTCCCCTGGAGAGGACACGCTTCAATCTCTATCTGCTGGTTGGGGAGGAAAAGAAAAGGAAGGGACTTAACAAGATTTATAAAAATTGCCTACCGTGGGAACATAGGGGTGAGAAGGGGAAAGGGGATTGATTGGAAACATCCAGAACTAGATTATCCTTGCTTAGAAAACCCTTCGCGGCTGAGCCATGTCCAACCCTCTCCATGAGCCCCTGGGCCATCCCCAGGACTTCCCAGCTCACACCCTGATGGGTCCTTAATCCTCCTCCTCCCACGCCCTCCCTCCCAACTGCCCACTCCCCATCTGAGATAAGCAGCTCTGGTGGAGCCTCCGGACGCCAGAGGAGAACAGCCAGGGAGGTGTGGAGGACCCTGTGTGCCAAAAGCTGGACAAGCCTTGGTCACAGTGCCTCTTCCATGCCCTCTCTGAACATGGTCTCTACTTGTGGGGAGCAGGAAAGGGGGCAAGAAGAACTTTTAATCCTTGCCCTTTCCTACTGAAGTAGTTTCTGTGCTACGTAACCAACCACCAAAAACTTAGCAGCTTAAGACTATTCCAGTTTATCATCTCAGAATCACGGCAAACCAGAAGTCTGGGCATGGCAGACTGGGTTTTCTGCTCAGGGTCTCACAAGGCTGAGGTCTCAGCTGGAGCTCAGGAGTCTCTTCCCAGCTCCCTTAGGTTGTTGGCGGAATTCTCTTCTCCCAGTTTTCTTGCCACCTGACAGCAGGGTGGCCGTCAACTCACAGAGGCCTCCCTTGGGTCCACACCTGTGGGCCCCCTAGGTGGTTCACAGCATGACAGTTTGCTTCCTCCTTCAAGGCCAGCAGGACAAATCTCTAACCAGTGGGTAAACATGGAGTTATTCATAACATGGAGTAACCCAGGAGTGACTATCCCATTGTATTCCCAGGCCCCGCTCACTCAAGGGAACAGGGCTGGGGAGAGGGGGACACAGGGCACGTCCCCCAGGGGTGGGACTCCCGGGGCCACCTTGGATCTTGACCACGTTCCCACTGTCTCCTGTCTCCTTCCTTTCCCATCTGCTTGCTACACTCCTTTAAGATTTGGTATTTAGGGCCTTCCTACCTATAGAAGAATGTAAGTCATGTTCTAGAATAGGAATTTTGTTGTCAAAAGGGAATTTAAACAGAACTGAGCCTCCCTCATTGCCTAATCTGAAGCTCAGTAGATTTGTTTACCAAACCATTAGGGTTCACTATGTTCTAGGTCGTGCTATTGAATGCTTTATGTACATGACTTTATTCAATTCCCTCAACATCTGTATGAGGGGAGTGTTGGTGTCTCCATCTAACAGATGAGGAATCTGAGACTCACACTAGGCTCACTGAGGCTCACAAGGGCAGCAGCAGAAGGGACAGATCTTCCCAAGGCCCCTCTCTTAACCTCTGCAGCAGCACGGTGCCCCTGGCTGCCACCTCACCGGGAGTGGGCAGGGTGTGGGGTGAGGAGCAACAAAGCCACCTCTCAAACGACGGTCCTCTGTTGCACTACACAGGGAACTGCACTGTCTTCTGGAGCTATCCATGTCTGGGGCACCGGCCAGCCCTCTTTGGCTCCTCTCTTCACTACCGATGATGTCTGACATTTTCAAATCAGCCTTCAGCCATCTTCATCAGAAACACAACTTTGAATAAGAGAATAATTTTAAACCTCAGAAGCCAGAAAGAGACTGTGGGTGGGTTAAACCTGAGGGGGAGCTCCCAGCATTTAGGACTCGCATAAATTTGGGGTAAGAATCAATGGAGCATGAAACAGAAACACTGACAGGCCCTGGGCAAAGCACACACCTTCCCGGGCCCATCTCCCAGGCCCTTGCGTGAGACGGTGACAGCCTGGCACCGGTTCTGCAGAACTGAGCTCTTGATTTGTGGCTGCCAGGAGTTCGGCCAAGGCCTACAAAGGAGGCAGGAAGCTATTGGCACAAAATGGCCACATTGCTTTGTTGCAGAATCTTTGTCAACTGTGTGGAGTGAGAAAACACCGCCGAAAGCCTAGTGAGTCTGTCAAGGAAGCCACTTAGCACCGTGGTAAAAGCACAGGCTCTCGCCCAGCCCTGTGTTCAAATACCTGCTTTGCCATTTCGTAGATGTTTGACTTAGGGAAGTTTTTTACCCTTTCTGAGCCTTGGTTTTTTTAATGTGTAAGCTGGGGACATGAATACCTACCTATGGGAGGATTTAAATGAGATATTAAATCCTTTAGCACATAGAAGAGCACCTGCCCATAACAAGTGTCCGATAGGGACAGCTGTCATCGGATTGCTTCCGCAGCTGCTGTTTTCCTGAGCTATACCGCCTGCCCCGTTCTAGCAGAGGTACCTCCACCCACAGTGGCATCCACCAAATTGTAGCCAGGAAATAACACATCTTCTAAGAAGTCTTCTTTTAGGAGATGCTCCCAACCTTGCCTGGGGTGCCAGAAAAGCTTCTGGGAAGAGAGGCTGTTTCAGAGCTGCGCTGATGGGTGTGCAGGAGTGAGCAAAGGAAGACAGCATGGGAGGTGCTCCAGGAAGAGGGAGCAGCCTGTGCAAGGCCCAGAGTGAGAAACGGTGCATTCCCAGTGCCCTGCGTTGTTACTGCTGGAACTGAAGGCCCTTATGTTTCACCTGCCTAGAGGTAGGTCTAGAGGAATGCGTGCAGGAGTTTAAAACATAAATTGTGTCACCATCTGCATCACTTAGAGATGTGTTTTGATAAGTTGTGTATGTGAATGTGAGACAGACACACACACACGCACACACACACGCACACGCACACACACAGTTATTTTAAGGCAACACTCTCCAAAAGTTCAGTGATGCTTCCAGTCTCAAGAATCGAACCTTCTTACAAAATGTGCCCGAGAGCAGGACGCCCCTCTGCTGTTCTGATGAAGGTGCCCCTGGGAAAATACTTCCACTGCATTTTTGAAAGTGGCAAACGGATTAGATCAAGATTTGGGTGCTGTGGTGAGCATTCCTGCTTTACGTTCTTATCTTTATCCATGTCCCCTTAATTCTTCTGTGGGAAGCTTCGTTTCGTGTGGACACAGAATTGGACAGGAAGACTGACGGGGTAACAGCCCCTCCTGCCTAGCTCCTGCCTGACCGACCAGGGTTTCTGTTGCTCTTCTTGTTTTCGAAGCCTGACTGGAGGTTCTTTGTACCCTCACACCTGTGACCTGGAAGGGACACAGAGCAAAGGCCTGTCCCACTGGCCCGGGGGGATGGACTGCTGACAGCTATTCCTTGCGGTTCTTTGATTTCATCCCCACATTGGATTCAGCTTTGTTTACATCCTGTCTCTTTCAGACTATGCCACATCATGACACCATCTGAAAACAAACGTATCTTCCCCTAGATCTCCTGAAAAAGAAAAAAGAGAGAAAAGAAAAACAAAAAGAAAGAAATAGGTAAAGTCCTCAAGCCAACCAACTGAAAAGGAGTGAAAAGCAGGGTGATGTCACTGTTTTCAGACCTCCAGATACTATAGTTCTGTAGGCAAATGCCACAGGGAAAGAAATTGCAGCCTGCCCCAGGCTCGGGCCAGCTGGACACCCCAGGCCGTCCCAGCAGGGTCAGGCCCGCGGCCAGCCAGCCCCACCCAGCTGCCCTTCTCTTCCAGTGCACCATTCGGAGGCTTGGCTTTCCCTGCATTTTCGTCCTCCTCACTCTGAGTCTGCCGCTCACACGCAGCGGTTACTATGGTAATAGAAAAGCCCTGTTGTGTTAACAATTTTGCAGAGAGAGAGTTTAGGCAGAAGCGTGAGTCTGGTGTGTTTATCTTTTTATGGGGGTGGAAGCCCATATTCTGAGTTTCCAAGGGAGTCAGAGGAGTTCTGTTCTCCTCACAACTGCCCAAACCACCTGGCGATGTGTCGTCGCCTGGGCCATGGAGGTGGGGGGGCATGGACTGCCAGACCTGGGTGAAGCAGGACTGTCTCGGGAGGGGCGGGGGACCAGCAGTCCTGGCCTCAATCCTTTCAGTACGGGGTCAGCATGCAGGTGTGCTCAGCACCTCCGCACCTGAGAAATCTTTGCCGAGTGGATACATGAGCACATGCCTCGGTTTTCTGCTCTTTTTCCAAGCACTCCCTTTTCCACTTTAAGGGTTGTGTCGAGGGGGCGTGGGGCTGGACTGAGCTTCCTGAGAGCGGGGCCTGATGCTCACTGGTTTTCAGTCCCTTCTTCCTGTTCCCCATCTGCCCCTGATTCCAGGCGCAGTGGATACTCCGTGAAGGCTTGTGTTGACTTGACCTGACTGGCTGGTAATCTGCAGCCACAGAGAACAGGAGGGACAGAGTCCACCGTGGTTTGACAGAAGTAAGATACATGGACAGCCTCCCCTGGGGACATCTACCTGGGCAGCTGTCCTGGACAAGGGGAGCTCTGGGATATCGCATGAGTCTTAAGACATTTCTATACTGGGGCTGGGAAAGTGACTCCTACCTCCTCCCCCAGACAACCCAGGGCAGCAGGTGACATTGAGTTTTAGATGACTCTATCCTGCAAAACACTTCTGTGACTCATGACATGACCCACTGGCACATTCCACCCCTCCCCTGCTCCTTCTACCCTTTTAAGGCTAATTATCTTTTCCTTTGCTCTGCAGCATGTCATAGGGAGATAACTTGGCTGTTCACACCAGCATTTTATGGAAATCATAGTCTCATAGAACGTAAGCATTGCCATGGATCTTAAGATCATCTGGAACGGTGAGTGATTCACAATCTTTTTTCCGTGCAACACCCTAAAGGGATGAGCCACATTTCTATCAGCAGGAAGAGCCTTCTACAGCAGTGATTCAGACTGGGGTGCCACAGTGAGGGTAACATTGGACTCTCAGGGGGTGGAGGTGACATCTGTCAGGTTTGCCATCTGTCACCTACAGGGAAGAGCCCTGGGGGAAGGGGACATAGGACAGGTACATTGTGATAAAGTCCTGTACCTCCTACATCCTATGGTTTTGATACCCTTTGTCTGTGTTCCTCCTTAAGCTAAAAAACAAATCAAGTTAGCAGCTCATTTTTTAGATGTGGGAAGCCGGTGAGACCCAAAGAAAGGATGCAACTAGCAACACAGAGTAAAGGACAATGCCATGTGTCAAACCCAGGTCCCCTGATTCCCAGGCCAGTTTAGGATGTAGCATAGCACATAACCCTCTGAAAAGGATAGCATGTTTTCTGAAGGAGCAAAGGATATTGATCTACTCATTTATCAGTTTAAGATGCAGGAAGAAGGAGGAGCCCAGGAATTTCTTGGAAAGAGACTGCAGAGGGCAGGGGCACCTGGGCATCAGCTGGAGGCGTGGATGGGCTGGTGCTTGGTGGCAGCAGAAAGTCCTAGGCTACCTGGGAGTGGAGGCTGCTCTCCAGGCTGCACGGGGCTGGCGGAGAGGGGCGGAGGCGTGCTGGAGCCCACTGCGCAGCCCATGGTGCATTCAGGGACTTTGTGTTGGTCGTGTGCACCAGCCCTGCCTCTTACCAGCTCAGCGACCTTGGCAAGTTGCCTAATCTCTTTCTGCTTCAAAAGTGAAGATGCTAATAAAAGTACTTATCTGGCAGGTTACTGTAAGGATTAAACAAGTTAATGTGTGTAAAGTGTTTAGGAGAGTGTCAAGTAGAAAGTAATCAACTATATTAGCAATTACGATTGTGATTATTACTCTGACTGGCATATGGGTCCCCTGAAAGCCAAACAAAGAATCTCAGGGTTGTTATATGTGAGTAGTTACTATAGAGAAAATTCAATGAGCTAAACCAGAGTTTAAACCAACACCACTGGAGCCTGTCTGGGGCGAATCAGTGAAGGACTCAAGTGGTGGGGTCCGTGACGCACCTCCTGAGCTTGGTGCCACGTACTTTCCAATCAGTTCCTCCAGGTCCCCCTGCCTTGGGTGCCTCGCTCCCCACTCGGAGGTGTCTGCTGGCACCACACTCTCTGGCAGTGAGGGTAAGCCCTCTCACGCATGGTGGGCAGCTCCTCCAGGCAGGGAGACTTGTATTTGCAACTCTATCAGGGTTGCCCTGTCCTCAGATCCCTGCCCCCTGTGAGGTGACAAATAGCTGCTTTGATGAACAAATTCTAAATATTCATAGGATACTGTTTTCTGAGTATCAGAGTGGCCCTCACAACCATCTCAGGGGATAGGCACAATTTTAAAAATCAGTATTCTAGGAAAATAGGTAGTTTGCTCATGGAAGGAAGGAAGGAAGAAAGGAAGAAAATTCCTGGTCACAGTAACTCATCCTATCGCTTTCTAAGGGTGGCCTCAACTCCTCTCCCAGTTTCTAATACCACCTGATAAAGCCCAGATGCTGCTGCTCATGTCTGTCTCTAAGTTCCAAAGACTCTTCCAATTCCATCTGCTCCAAACTCACCACATCACCTTATCTTCAAGACCAGCTTCTCTTAGCTTCTCTTTCCCAGGTGATGGCAACCTCCACAAGTACCTGAGCCTGAAATAGGTAATTTATTCTTGACCCTCCCTCCTGCTTAACCCGTGGCTGCCATTCAATCAAACAAGTCTGCTGAACTTGGGGTGACTAACCATTCCAGATTTCCTGGGATTGAGGAGTTTCTCATCATGTGGGACTTTCAGTGCAAAAAGTTGGGAAAGCAGTGATGAGTTAGTCACCGCAGATGAACTTCACCCCCAAAACATTTCTTTTTTTTTTTTTTTTTTTGAGACAGAGTCTAACTCTGCTGCCTGGGCTAGAGTGAGTGCCATGGCATCAGCCTAGCTCACAGCAACCTCAAACTCCTGGGCTCAAGTGATCCTACTGCCTCAGCCTCCCAAGTAGCTGGGACTACAGGCATGCGCCACCATGCCCGGCTAATTTTTTCTGTGTATTTTTAGTTGTCCAATTAATTTCTTTCTATTTAT
>CAUYRT010023946.1:0-26278 GCA_963574885.1 Lepilemur ruficaudatus
TGTATCAAAACATCACACATACCCTACAAAGATATACTATTATGTACCCATAATAAACTTACAAAATATTATAATATTATTAATAATGTAAAATTTACATAGGAGTTATTAAAAGGCTAGACTAAAAATTAAATGTAGCCATATGATGTACTATATTAAATAACAACATTGTGTAATCCATGCAAATTCATGGTGATGCAATCAGAAAGATCAATGCAGGTATTTGTTTTAGCAAAAATAAACCATACATACAGTTCGAATAAATGAAACCTTTCACATGCTTTAGAATTAGAAGTTATCAAGTTAAACATTATTGTTATACAATAGTTTTACAAATTACTATTGGAAATATGATATTAAAATGTGTTTTGATGTAATATCCTGTTCTCTAATGCATATGACATGAATCTGGATGTCATCTTTGACTCCTCTTTCCTTTCCCTCCACACGGCCCC
This sequence comes from Lepilemur ruficaudatus, assembly GCA_963574885.1. NCBI lineage: Eukaryota > Metazoa > Chordata > Mammalia > Primates > Lepilemuridae > Lepilemur > Lepilemur ruficaudatus. The sequence continues at coordinate 456 of CAUYRT010023946.1, forward strand.
CAAAAGTTAATTCTACATCTTCAGTGTTTCTTCCAACTCTCTCTTGATTGTCATTTCCCAAAGAAACTCTTCAAATTCTGATGCTTCCTGTCTCTTACAAAGATTCTTATAATAGCACCAGCAGAAGTCTAATGGAGATTCCTAAAATCTGCCCTGCCTAGCAATAAGAAGGCTATAATCACATGAATTTCAGTGTGAGCGTTCCAAAATAATTTTCCTCCGTTACTTGCCCTAGTATCTGCAATCTAGCACCACCTTGGGTCTGCTAAAAGCTACTTAAAACAAGTAAATAACTGATTAGCTTCAGGGGATTAAATGCATGATGAATATATTTGCATTGAGGAAAGGTGGCTGTTGAAAGGTCTAAATATATCATGTTCCTGAAAGATGATTTTAGCTGATGTCCAGGAACATCAGGAAGACAATGAATGCTGGTGAGAACTGGGAGACAGGGGTGGCTAGCAAAGAATAATATTGCCCAATATGGGTCATTTTGATCTCCTCTTATGTTTTTATTTACATTATTTCATTTGCTTTATACCTCATCCTCACAGCAAAAAAGAGTATATATGTTTCAAAAACTACAAATTATCTGTTTTAGAATTTTATGGAACATCTTTTCTATATCTTTGTTTAGGTAGATTATGTATATGTATGTGTATATACATATATATTTTCTAAGGTTGTGAATATTTGATAAGAGTTTTAATAAATATGTAACCATGAACAACATGAGCATAAACTGATATGGATAACTGCTTAAAATGCTTAATATTTTGGTTATTATATTTAACCAATATACAAATGATGAGAAAATATGTTTTTAAATACATGGATCTTTCCCATAGATCTTCTGCTTCAAGATATAATGGAGAAATAAAATTTTTTAGGTCCACCTCTAGTAATAGTAAATATAATATAGTATAATACATATTTCTTACGTATAAGCTATGAAACATAACAAGCCAAACACATGACTGTAAAATTAAATCATTAGATTTCAGATGCACACGTTTCACATAAAGAGGGCCAGTGTGAATCAAACAGTAAACTTCATGCTCTTCCCTTAGCAAACACACTTTTTTGTTTTTGATAACATGGTTGTTTATTATACTCACTTTTTGACTTATTTGTATGTTTTATTATGAATATTTTCAAAGTTGGGAAAAATAGCCTTTGAAAATATGACTATCAAGAAGAAAGACAGTAAATTTCTATGGATTTCAGAACATTCACAAGGGCTGGAAAACATTTCACGAAATACTGCAAGAAGCAACAAACTCACTTTAGATAAACAGTCTTAACCTTCCGGACAATTTAGTCCTCAATTAAATAGTGTTGTTTGTTAAATATTTTTTTAAAAATACAAAACAATATTCCTGAATTTATCAAAGTAAAAAGAAAAGACTATTTATATGAAAATTGTTCTTTTGGAAAATTCTATAAAGGCTATTTAACATTTCTCTCGAACCTTTTAAAATAAAAGTTTTTTTAGAATTATTAAAATAAGACATTTTTAATGGTAAAAACTCAAAAGTGTGATTGTTTCCTTTATATGAATGACCCCATGAACTCGTTGAAATGAATGAAGAAATATAGATAATTGTGTTTTGCACTCACAGATAGTGTGTACAATCTATTTAGAATTGCTATAATGTAATATTACAGTCTATTTTATGCCTAATGTTTTCATCCTAGGCATTTCTAAATTTCTCTGCTTAACAATTTTAAATTGAACTGTAAGAGAACAACATAATTTAGGTTACTGGAAGTCAATTAACTCTGCATGATACTTGAGAAAAATTGGCTTATACAATTGTAATTTCAGAAAATAAAAAGCTTCATTTTTGTTTGTAAAGAGTAGCTCACATCAAGGACCATTATTCCACTACAATAATTTTTTGGCTCCAACCTGTCAGAAAATAAAGACACTTTTTTCTCTTTTACATTGTTGACTCCACAGTATCCCTGTAGCTGAAGAACCTTCCGCTAAATATTGTAGCATGTTCAGTGCTTTGGGTTGCTTTAGGGAATGTTGTTTTAAAAAAGAGAAACCACTGATGACTTTAGCTTTTAACCTCAGTCATAAAATACAAGTACTCGACTATATCCCTACAATTTAAATGCAAATAATCTTTAAACAAAACTAATCTTGAGGGCTTTCAGATTGTGAATGATAAATGGAAGGGAATTTTATAAAGTGTGATAGTGAGCAACCCTGATTTCTTTTTCACATCAATCATCTCTCCACATGGATCAACAATTAAAATAGTTCAGTGCGTTTGAGAGAAAGCAAGTTCATCATTTAGCTGCCGGTGGCATTACCTTGGGGAGAAGCAAGCTGATCCAAAGGGTAAGTGTTAATTGAAAAACGTGTAAAGGAAACTGAAGATCCATTCTCTATGTTTGCTTACCTGCAAAACCAAACCCGAATTGTGCCCAGAAAGCTTAATAGTCTTGTCTAAAATAGTGCATGCTTGATACAAGGAAGTGTAAAATTATTATACTTCAGTTGTTTTATGTTGATGAATTCAACCTATCTTTTCAAAAGATTACTTTGAGTACAATTTTGTAATAATGAAAATTATGTAATATGTATATCCAACAGAAAGAAAACTTACTCTTTGTTTTTTTAAAATTTTCACAATCTACTGCCTAAATAATTGTAAATTTAAAGAATAAAACATTGTGTTCAATTTTTTAACTGCTATTTTTGAGACATAGACAGGAATAGTAAAAGTAAAAGTATTTAAAATAAAAGGAGACAATGTATAGACTTTCCTAAAAGGATCTAGATGTCTTGGTGAAGAAATTGATTTCAACTCTGGGGTAGGGAATGTACATGTTGATCCTGGATCATTTTATTACACCAACAGTAAGAGAATGTTCAAAGGATGATTGGACAGATGTAAAGGACAAAGGAGCTATTTGAAGGGGCAGCCAGATAGTAATGATAATAATCTGTATTCATACTGACGTTAATAAGTGAATAAACAAATAAATAAATAGTGGAGAAAAGAAATCTCTTCCTTACAAATGATAAGCTCATATAGAAAGAAGTATAAAGTCAGAAAAGTATCAGTAAGTGATAAACCTAACAGGTCAAAGTTTGATAAATGAAACTAGTTTTAATTACTATTTATATTACAAAATGATAATTTTATAGTAAGGCTACTTGGTGGATTACGTTAACAAAAGTAATCAACTTAACATCACTATAGTAGAACAAATTAACTTCATGTGCTTCCTAGTATAACATATTGAGAAGGGCAATCATCACTTTTCTGGTATTCCTACCAAAATATATGCAGAACTCAAGCTGAAGAATAAGTCTGAAAAATAATTCACCAGTACTCTTCAAAAATGCAAAGTCTATGCAGACAAAAAAGTTCAAGGAAAGTCCTGGATCAGGAACAAGTGGACAGAATATAATTTATGATACTACACTGGATCTTGAACCAGGAAAAATTGTTCATAAAGGACATTATTGGAACAAATGATGAATTTGAATATAAACTGTGGATTAGCTAATATTGTATCAATTTTAAATATGTTGATCTTTAAAATTGTACTGTAGTATGTAAGAGCATACTCTTTCTGTTTAGAAGCGTACACTATATACTTAGGTCTGAAGGAACATAATTCTGCAACTTATTGTCAACTGGTTTGGAAAAATTAATGTATTTACATGCATAAATATATATTTGTGTTTCTACATTCATACACATAAAAAGACAGGGATAATAAAAAGGTAAATAGGGCAAAATATAAATATTCAGTCAAACTGTGTGAAGAGTCTACAGTAGTTCTTTCAACTGTTCTTGAATTTTTTTGTATTAGTTTGAATTATATCAAAATTTTAAAAATTCAAAAGTATAAATGGGGATTTTATTACTTAATTGATACATGTAAAAATTTGCTTTTATCACAGAATCAAAGACATCAGTTTACTGCTGTATCATAAGGAACACTAGAAATGAGTACAACTGGTCTATTAATCAAATTAAATATAAAATGGACATGAGGAACCAGAACTGCTTTAAACAAATATTTGCAATAATGTTGAATTGAGTCAACAGACTAAACTTTTAAAATAATTCGTTTCTGATTATTTTGATCTTTTTTAAAATACTGTGTTGCACTAGCAACTTGTAGCACATACACAGCAATAATTCTTACTAGATCCTCGTTCATAGGTGGTGTTTTTTTCCTTGTTTAGTCTACTTTTTAGCATTAGTATCTGATTATAATAGTCACGTATAATCTGTATTCTAGACAGCTACCCTGAAAATTGCTGGGGGTTCTTTATCTCAGGATTTGGAGACAAAGAAAACAATGAGAATAACAGAAGAAACAATTTTGAAAGGAACATTAGTTATATCTTACCACTCATTATCTATATTGCTGAAGCATTTCAGAAGGGTTCAAATGTAAATCTCTAGTTTCACTTCACAAAGAACTAGAGATAATCCTTAGCTGATTTTAACTGGGAGAATATTTATTTCTCTCATATAGTCTAGAATCTTTTTCTTCCAAGTTTTAATGAAATTTTCTATATCATTGTTTTTCCTTCCTCTTTTGTATTTCAGCTAGTGAATTATTTAACAAGTAATTATTAGGTCATTAAGTGTTCCAAGGGAATAATAAAATAAATAATAATGCAATTTCTGTTCTGGGAGTTACAGTGTAGTGAGAGAGACAGATACATGGGCTAATTTTTGCTGTTGAATAGTTTCCGCTGTCAGGGATTTTAGTACTATCTGCAAGGTATTCATAGTTTGTGTATAAAGTTAACTTTATAGTGCTACCACTTTGTTGCCAAGGAGAGTGGAGCTTCCAATAAACTCTTTAGAATATCACTTTGGAATTTTAACTTCAGAATAACTGACCTGGATTTTATTTCATTCTTTCTCTATTTTGAGAACTTTCCACATTCTCACTGTACATTGTTCATCTGTCAAATTAGGAGAGTTATTGTTTTTTCATTAGGCAGAAACATGTATATCAGCAGGCTTAAAATATTAAATATCTCTGGTCAGTGTCACTATTCCACTAGAGCAGTACAAATTTTCCCTTTCAACCATTTCCTTTCTAACATTATACAGATGCTGCTGTTACATTACGTCCTTTGTCCCAAATCAATAACAGCTCCCCGTCGTATGTGGGATAAAGTACATGATATTTCCACTATCTGCTGTTCATTCCCTACCTTGGCTGATACTTTTCATCTTTGAAGTACAGTTGGCCCTTGGACAACATGTGCTTGAACTATACGGGCCGCTTATATGTGGAGTTTTTTTTCAACAGAACATGGTATTTGTGGGATGTGAATCCCACATATATGGAGGGTTGACTTTTCACATGCACAGGTTCCTCAAGGCTGGCTGCAGGATTTGAGTGTATGTGGATTTGGTAGACTCTGGGGCTCCTGGAATCAACCCATATGTACACATAACTGTAGTTGAAATATATGTACACATAACTGTAGTTGAATACAATGCTACGAAATGTAACATTTTTCCCTAAACATACCTCTGGCACTTAATAACTTGTCTTTACATATTATAGTGTATACATTTCTTGATATTTCATGTGTGTATTTTCTCTGCTCCTTGAGACTGTGAAAGGGGTATTGGTATTTGTTTAGCTTCTCTCTATCTTGTCTCCCGCTGACCACACTGTACCCAATCTCATGAATCTAAAGAGAACAGAACAGATTCATGTTGCTCTTCAAGAGCTCCATGCAGCCTTTGACGCTATCTTTTTTACTAAGTAGCAAGAGTGTGGGAAGTGGATTCACATAGGCTGGCATTTGAATTCTGACCATAGGACTTTCAAGCTCAGTGATCTTAGGAGGATTCATTGATCTCAGTGGACACTGGTTTCCTGGTATGCAAAACAGAAATACTGACATACCTTCCTTGACAATCCTTCCTTGAAGGATTGCTGTGAAAAATACATAAAAAATAATTTGCATAAAATTCTAAGATGTGGAATGGATTAGTACAGGAGGTGGACCAGCCTGCATACCTAGAACAACAAAGAAACACACACGCATGCAGAGAAAATACAGAAAGGACCGATTTGAAGGCAGCTGAGAGCTGCTGCTGCAGATGCAGAACTAAAGAGGGACAGTGACTCCAGAGAGGAAGAACTTCAAAGAGCACAAACAAAATGGCCCAAGAGGGAAATGCAGAAATGGAGACAGCAACAAAGAACAAAGAAAATGATAATTATGAGGGCAAACATAACTAAAAATGTATGAATATTAATGATACAAAATAATTATAGTTATGTGTTGTGGAGTTGTAACATATATAGACTTAAAATGTGTAAACAAAATTATACAAAAGGCACAAGTGTACATGGAATTAAAATGTTTTAATGTTCTAGCTTCATTTTGGAAATAGTAAAAGTCATAATTTGATTAGATGATGTGTGTATTATAATCTGTAGGGTAACCACTTAAAGAAGAACAAAAGAAAATACACAAATAGTAAGTTTATATCAGAGAGAAATGAAGTAATAAAAAATATTATGTAATCTGACTCCCTTATCCGCCCCTCATCACTTCTCTGAACTCCTACGTCCTAACTCTCCAGCACATGCCCCTCTCAGGTCCTTTAGTTTGCAAGTTTCTCTGGCCTAGCATGTCTTTCCCTGAATAGATGCATAGCTCTGACCCTCCTCTCCTATGAGTTTTATATTTCCTGTGTTTCTTCCCTGCAGTGTTTTCATTCTTAGCTCTAACCACTAACATACAATATGTTTTATCTATTTATCTTACTGTCTTTTGTCTTGTTCATTAGACAGTAAACTCCATTTCTGTTTATTTTATTCACCATGTGTCCCCAGTGCCTAGACGTGTGCTTTGCCCATAGTAGGCAATTCATATATAGTTGTGAATGAATGAATACTTCCAAATGTTAAGAGAAATGGAGAGAACATTGTTATGGTATGAATATCTGTGTCCTCCAAGATGATGGTTATGGAGGTGAAGCTTTTGGGAAATGATTAAATCATGAGGACAGAGCCCTCGTCATTGAGATTACTACCCTTATAAAAGAGGCCTCCAGAGATCTGTTTTTCCTTTTCCACTATGAAAGTACATGGTGAGACAGCACCATCCATGAGGAGCCGGCCCTCACCAGACACCCAGTTTGCCAGCACCTTAATTTCAGACTTCCCAGCCTCCAGAATTGTAAGAAATAATATTTTTATTCATAAGCCACCCAGTTTATGGTATTTTGTTACAGCATCCAGAAAGGACTGAGACAATCAAGCATTGACTTTTGGTTTTAGGGAAATTGAATGTGAAATACTTAAAGGAAAATAAGATAATGTATTATTTGGAGAATTAATATAATCCTCCAAATAGCCAGCTTTATTTTTAAAAGTAGAGACTCTATAACTCCAGAAATTTCATTTTTCAACATTTGCTGTGGTTTAAATATTTGTCCTCTCCAAAACTCATGTTGAAATTTCATTCCCAATGTGGCTGTATTTAGAAGTGGGTCTTCAAAATGTGACTAGGTCATGAGATCTCTGCTCTTATGAATGGATTAAGCCATTCACAAATTAATGAATTAATGGATTCATTAATGGATTATTGAATTAATGAATTAATAGATTAATGGGTTATCATGGGGGCGGGACTTACGGCTATATAAGAAGAGGAAGACAAACCTAAGTGAACACACTCAGCACCTTTCCAAATGATTCAGTGAGCCTCTCAGGACCGTGCAGAGTCCCCACCAACAGGAAAAATCTCAACAGATGTACCCCTTGACTTTGGACTTTCCAGCCTCCAGAATTGTAAGAACTGAATTCCCTTTTTAAAATAGACACACACACACACACACACACACACACACACAAACACTTATTTTCAGGTATTCTGTTATAAGCAAGAGAAAACTAAGGTAATGTTAGAGCTGCTTTCCATTGGTAATAAAAACTTCAGAGAAGGCAGCTACTCTGAAAGGAGCACTGGAGGATATTTGACTTAAAACCCAATAGAGAAGTTTTTGTGTTTGTATTTTAAGTTTGTGTCAATTTTATTAGTTAAAATGGCTAGAAAAAATTGTTTATAATCACAGGAAATATTGAATAATTATTTTAAATTAAGGTTTTCCTTTGTCTTATATTATGCATTTAATAAAAGAAATATAATTTAATTTTAGGTACTTGACTTATTTAATTAGTACCTTATTCAATTGTAAACTACATATCATCTATATTCTTTACTACTCTCTGCTTAATTACAAAACTATTTTCTTCTCTTACCAAATATTTATTGAACACCTACTTATATAGATGGAAATGTAATTATTGTGTTTAAGAAAAAGGAAGATTTGTTTAGCTGGAGCACATGGATAGTATAATATGAGATGAAGTCAGAGATAAAATACTAGCAAGATATTATAGCACATTAAAGGGAATTAATATAGCTTTGGCTGTTCTTCTATGTGAATTGAGGAGCCAGTAGAAGCTTTAAGCAAAGAGCTACTATGATCTCAGTTATGTTTTAGAAGTGTGATGTTGTATTGAGAATAGACTGATTTATTCTTTCTCTGAATCTGGAGATACTGCCTACATGTGACTTTAGAAATGGATGACTTGGAGGAAGAAAACGGTGTGTAGATATTCACACTGGGAACTTTTATTCAAGAAGGAACACAAAAATTCAAGAGAAAAACAAAAGATGCTCAGATTGCAGGGAAGAGAAGGTGGGAAGGCAGCCTGAATGGCACAGTCCAGCTAAAAACTGCTAATTAAGCTCCAATTTGGGAAAAGAGGGAGAGAGTGCCCCTCTGTGGTCCACTTTCCACCTGGTAACCATACAACCAAGGCCACAGAAGAGCACCTTATCCCTCCCAAGCCCTGGAGATAACATGAAGAGAGGTCAGGAGACTCTGAGAAGGGAAGATGCTAGGAAGTGCCCCGGGAATTTTCCCATTCCCAGGACCCAACAGGAGAATGCCATTTTCACTCCTGGCTCATACCAAACTGGGAAGAATTCAGTGACCGAGCCACTGTGGGTGTCAGAAATTCTTGGGCTGAGGATTGGAGTGCTGGGTTTGGAGTAGGGAAATATCTCCTAAAACCAGAACTGAGTTGTGAATATGAAGTGCCCTCCAGCCATGGGTGCTAGAATTGGGCTCTCCCCCTCTGCTGGATCAGAGCAGGAGGCTACATGCTGGTAAGCCACGGTTTTGTCCAGGTGGCAAGTTTTGCAGCCAGGGATGGCTTTGTGATCTAAAGCCAAACTGCATGCCACTTTCTGAATGCCCCTAATTGCTTCCTTAGTTGGGATGGGGGTGTGACCCCCATTGCTTCTGAGGAATGAGGAGAAGGCAGGTCCCACACTCACTCATCTGGACTAGGCAATTGGTTTGTTTCTCACTTCCCATGTGGGAAACTTTTCTGCTCCTCACTCAGGCATATCTCCAAGTAATGGTGACTGCTCTCCAGACCTCCATGGGAGCTGGTGTTTGTGCATATCATAAAGGGGTCCAATTGTGAGCTTTCCCAGTATATCTCCACCCAGCTTCATTCCCCCAGACCTCAAGGCTGAGCACAGAACTCAAACCAAGGGCATTTCACAGCCCAGCCCATCGCCTGGGACACCATAGACCTTCTCCTGGTACACAAAGATCAAACACAAACCCTACTGCTACCACTATAGTCATATCTTACCTGCAAGTGCCACCTACTGAGCTGAAGGTTAACTTGCACAGCACAATACAAAATCTGGTGACACAAGTGCATAGTACTTGGGAATGAGGTAAGCTTCTTGTGACCTCCACTACTTCCACTTCTCAGGAGGCAATGAGCTTGCTCACCCACCCAGTGCACTGCAACTACAACCAGCACTTGAGAAAGGTACCACAATAAGGCTATGTACAACCAAGTTATTCATAAAGAATCTTCACCACTGAATGCACCCAGAAGCAATGCCAAATAGCCCTACTCGATATACATTATAGTCACATCCTCAAAAAGAGAAGAAAAAAAGAAGTCCCATCCAAGTGAAAGTAAACTCAAAAATAAGAAGTGATTCTTTCTCCAGATGTGAAGAAATCAGCATAACAATGTAGGAAGTATGAAACAGCAGGGTTTTATGACACTTTCAAAGGTTCAGAGTAATTCTCTAGCAATGGATTCTAACCAAAATGAAATTTGTAAAATGTCAGATAAATAATTCAAAATATGGATATTAAAGGAGCTTAATGTAATTCAAGAAAAGTCTGAAAACCAATTTAAAAAAATCAGAAAGTTAATTCAGGATTTGAATGAGAAATTTACCAAGGAGATAGATATCCTAAAGAAAAAAACAAACAAAACTTCAAGAAATGAAAAAAATTATTTAAGGAATTACAGAATACACTTGAAATCTTCAACATTGGACTAGACCAAGCACAATAGATAATCTCAGCCCTTGAAGACAGGTCTTTTGAAATAATCCAGTTTACAAAAATAAAGAAAGAATAAAAAGGAATAAATAAAGCCTTTGAGAAGGGTGGGACTACAAAAAAAAAAACAACCAAACTTACAAATAATCTGTATTCCCAAGGGAAAAGGAAAAGCAAAAGTTAGGAAACATGTAAGGAAATAATTGATGAACACTTCCCTGGTCTAGCAAGAGATTTAGACATCTAGATATAAGAGGCTTAATGAACACCAGATAAATGCATAGCAAGATGGACCTCACAATGATATGTAATTATCAGACTGTCAACAGGAAGGAAAGAATTCTAAAATCAGAAAAAAAATATCTAGTTACCTATAAAGGAAACCCCATCATACTAACTTCAGACTTCTCAGCAGAAACCTTACTAGCTGGCAGAGATAATTATCCTATCTTGAAGGTGCTTAAAGAAAAAACTGTCAACCATGAATTTTATATCCTGTCAGAATAAGTTTCATAAATGAAGAAGAAATAAACTTTTTCCCAGACAACCAAACAGAGAGTAAATTTGTCACCACTAGATCGGCTCTACAAGAAATGCTCAAAGAAATTTTAAATGTAAAAAAGAAAAGAACTCACCATCATAATAAAACATGAAAGTATAGTATTCACAGGTCCTTAGTCTAACCAAGACAATCCAAATAAACATAATCAGAAATGAAAAAGAAGGCATTATAACTGATACCACAGAAATATAAATGATCATCAGAGACTAGAAAAACTACTCTTGCAAACTAGAAAACCTAGAGGAAATGGATAAATTCCTAGAAATATACATCTCAAGATTGAATCAGGGAGAAATAGAAATTCTGAACAGACCAATGACGAGTAGTAAGATTAAGTCAGTGATAAAATATCTCCCAACAACAAAAAGCCTAGGAACAGACGGATTCACAGCTGAACTCTACCAAACATACAAGGAAGAACTGGTACCTATTCTCCTGAAATTGTTCCAAAAATTCAATAAGAGATTCTTCCTTACTTATTCTATGAGGCCAGTATCACTCTGATACCAAAGCCGGACAAGGACTCAACAAAAGAAAGAAAACTACATGCAAATATCCCTGATTAACGTATATGCAAAAATTCTCAACAAAATTCTAGGAAATTGAATCTGACAGCAAGTCAAAAACATAATACAACATAAACAAGTAGGTTTTACTCCAGGGATACAAGAATGGTTTAACATATGCAAATCAAAAAATTGATTCATCACATAAACAGACTTAAGGATGAAAACCATATGATCAACTCAATAGATGCATAAAAAACACTTGATAAAATTCAGCATCACTTCATGAGAAAAACCCTCAAGAAACCAGGCATAAAAGGAAGATACCATAAAATAATAAAGGTCATATATAAGAAACCCACAGCAAACATCATATTGAAATGGGAAAAGTTGAAAGCAAACCCCCTAAGAATTGGAACAAGACGTGGATGCCCACTTTCACCACTCTATTCAATATAGTATTGGAAGTCCTGGCCAGGGCAATTAGCAAGAAAAATAAATAAAGGGCATCCAGATTTAAAAAGAGGAACCCAAATTATCTGTTTTTGCTGATGACATGAACTTACACTTAGAAAACTCTAAAGACTCTGCCAAAACTCTTATATTTTATAAACAAATTTAATAAAGTTATAGGATACAAAATCAATGTATGAAAATAAATGGCATTTCTATAAATCAATAACAACCAAGATGAAAACCAAATGAAGAAATCAACCCCACTTATAATAGCTACAAAAAAATTACCCAAGAATATATTTAACCAAGGGTGTGAAAGATCTTTATAAGTAAAAATACAAAACACTGATGAAATAAATTGTTGATGACATAAACAAATGGAAAAACATCCTATGCTCATAAATCAGAACAATCAATATCATTAAAATTACAATACCTCACAAAGTAATCTATAGATTCAATGTGATCTCTATCAAAATATCAATGTCATTTTTAACAGAATTAGGAAAAAATGATATCCTAAAATTCATATGAAACTAAAAAAGACTCCAAAGAGCCAAAGAAATCCTAAGCAAAAAGAACAAATTTGGAGGCATTACATTATCCTATTTCAAGTTATGTTACAAGGAGATAGCAACCAAAACAACATGCTCCTAGTATGAAAATATACACATAGGTCAATGGAACACAATAGAGAACCCAGAAATAAAACTGCATATCTACAGCCAACTAATCTTTGACAAAAGCATACACTGAGGAGAAGATACCCTTTTTTCAATAAGTGATGCTGGGAAAATTAAATTGTCCTATGTAGAAGAATTAACTGGACCTCTATCTCTCACCATATACAAAAATCAACTCAAGATGAATCAAAGACTTAAATGTAAGTAAGTCATGATACTATAAAATATTAGAAGAAAACCTAGGGAAACATTGGTCTGGACATTGGTCTAGGCAAATAATTCGTGACTAAGACCTGAAAAGCCTATGCAACAAAATAAAAAATAAACAAATTCAACTAAAAGGCTCAGCACAACAAAAGAAATAATCGATGGAGTGAACAGACAACCCACAGAATGGGAGATAATATTTGCAAGCTATCAGGTCCCGTGCGTTGGACAGGGGACCTGATATCTAGAATTTACAAGGAACTCAACTCGGTAACAACAACAACAGCAAAAATAATAACTCCATTACAAAGTAAGTAAAAGACATAAATAGATATTTTTCAAAAAGAGACATATAAAATAGCCAGCAAACATATTAAAAAATGCTCATCATCACTAGTCATCAGGAACATGCAAATTAAATCTATAATGAGCTATAATCTTATACCATTCAGAATGGATATTATTAAAAAGTGAAAAAAGAACAAATTTTGGCAAGGATGCAAACACTGTTGATGGCAATGCAAATTAATCCAAACTCCTTGGAAAATAGTATGGAGATTGCTCCAAAAACTAAGCATAGGACTACCATTCTATTCAATAATCCCACTACTACAATGAAAATAAATCATTATGTCAAGAAGAAACCTCCACTTATATGTTTATCACAACACTATTCATGATAGAAAAGATATTGAATCAACATGTGTTCATCAACAAATGATTGGTAAAGAAAACATAATGTATGCAAATAAAATGGAATCTATTCAACCACAAAAAAAGAATAAAATCATGTCTTTTGCAGCAACATGGATAGAACTGGAAGCCATTATCTTAAGTGCAACAACTCAAACACAGAAAATCAAATACTGTATGTTCTCAATTATACATGAGAGTAAAATATTGTGTACACATGGGCATAGAGTGTGGAATAATAGTCACTGGAGACCCAGAATGAGGTGAGGGATGATAAATTATTTAATGGGTACAATATATGCAATTTGAGTGATGTTTATACTAAAAGCCCAGACCTCATCACTATGCAATATATCCATGTAATAAAACTGCACTTGCACCCCTTACATTTATACAAATAATTAAAAAAGAAAAAATATATTCTACTAAGAGTGAGCATTAGAACTGGGAAATACTAGTTTTCTAACTATGCTAATAATCATTCTGAGGAAAAATCAAGTAAAGTTTAAGAGAAGTGGTCACATTCTAGATTTTTTACGTTAAACAGGTGAAATTAACATATGTCCTTGATAGATTAGTTGTAAGCATGAAAGAAAGAGAAGTTAAAGGAGATGACAAACAAATGAAAGAAGGGAGAGCCATTAATGTGAGAAGAAACTAAGGGGGTTAAGTTTTTGTACAATATGAGTTCATATTCATGTTGAACTAAGAGTCATAGTTCCAAATGAAAATATCGAATAATAAGTTTCAGTTAAGATCCTAGATTTCAGAGGATCAATCTGGGAGGGAGTTATAAATTTGGGATTTTCATTGTATAAGCAGTCTATAGAGCCATAGAGTCACATTATTAATTACTAAAGCAATATCATACATAGAAAAAAGAAGATCTTCACAAATTCACTCATAAATATTCCAGTATCAAAAGGTTAAAGAGAACAAGTAGAAGCAGCAGAACTAAATGAATTGTATAAACAAGATGGGGGGAAAAGTATTGTGTCATGAAAAGTAAGTGATCAAAGAATGCCAAAGAAAAGGAAATAACTTACCTGCTCTCATGCTACTGACAGGTAGAATACAATGAAAATTGAGAATTTGTCATTGGATTTAACAGTGATAAAGTTACTGGAGACTTTAATAAGAATTATTTTAGTACAAGAGTGGAGGGATAAGCCCAGGATCACCTATATGAAGAGAAAAATTTACCTATCATGGAATCAGAGAGTGCCCTGGAATAATAGCAGGAGGGAATGAAGAGATTATTTGGACAGGTGAATAGATCCAGAGGTGAAGGTTTCTGAAAATTTCATCTAGTTGCTTCAATTTTCTTGATGAAAGATGATGCAAAATCATTATCTGAGAATGAGGATGGGACAAAAAAATTCCCATTCTAGGTACATATATTTCTGTTCAATTTTTCTTCTATTTTTAAAAATTCCTACTTTTTTCAGAGTTTATAGATAAGCTTTTCTTCTACTGTCTATCAAGCAACTTACATAAATAATGTGAGAAAGTTTATATTTGGGAAATTAACTTTTGTTTCAGAGAAAAATTAGCATCTTTTTTTTTTTTGTCAGTGTATCAGATTTTCAATTTTATGCATAGCATCATTTACAGGTCTATTAAAGACCCTTTCCTATTCATAAAATATATGTGGTAATTAAACTATGTTAATGGTCATAGAAATGCCAAGTTTTAATTAGACATCAAGAAACAAAACATCATGCAGGCAAGAAGTAAAAGAAAAGAATAAAAGGAAGTAAGAATGTATATATACATATATATGGACATATATAAACACATATGCACTATGTGTTTATGTGTGCATGTACGAGAGAGAGAGAAGGAGAGTTTGGACTTGAACATTTCACTGGGACAAGAGAAAATTGACAAATTTAGTGCTAGCACCACTGATAATTACAAAACAACAAAAATAATAAAAGACAACAACTATAATAACTGCATTCTCTTTAACTTACACAGGGTGCTTCAAAATAGATGAGCTCATTTAATCATCACAAGTATTTTATGAGGTTAATATTATTTTCATTCTTATTTTACTAAAGATAACCCTAAAATTTTGGATAGGTAATAAGTTGCCCAAGGTCACACAGCAAGTAATCGGTAGAAATGGAATCCAAAGCTGGATAGTACTTGCACACTTAATCACTATTTTATTGAATATTTAGCCTACAGGGGATAGTAATATAGTTTTATTTGAATGCCATGAGAATGACCATCAATTTTCTATGAAAATTTCTTTTCAACATACTGGATTTTTTTAAAACATCCATTTTAATAGAATGACTTTTATTCTTAAAAGCAGAGACAACATGATACTTAAGGTATGTTCCAGTCATTAGTGTGGAGGCTTGATGATGATGTCAGTCTGTAAAGAACAATTCCACCAGCAAAACATTTAATAAAGTGTTTCTCTTTGAATGTTATGATAGTATCATATCTTTTAAAAAAGTAGATTGATGTGAAAACAAAATTCTTTTGACTTCCTAAACAAGAACTTTCTATGAACACATTTTTCCTATCTAAAAAAAATGTTATTTTTTTACCACAGTATGTTAAAACCCTTAGAGAATGTGTATTAGAACTGTAAGACTAGCAGTTAACAATTATTAAGTGCACATAATTAGTCTATACTTTTCTAAACCACTTTACATTTAAAAGTTTATTTAATTCTTATAGTAGAAGCTATAAGTTTGGTATTTTAATTATTCTAGCTTATAGATGAGGAAACCGAGGAGCAGAAATGTTAAGTAATTTGTCTAAAATTATATAACTATTAAGTGAAGCCCTGGGATAAAAGAGTTACTTATCCATGATCTTATTTTAAATGGAGTTTAAATGCATATCAAACACATAATTCTACATAAAATACTCTTGCAAACACCTTCTGGAAATAATAAAAACTGTATATTGCATTAGTTTGAGTTAAAAATGTTATTAACTCCATCCTTAACTCTCAGAATTTTCCATCCATCTCAATAATCTAGTTCTGTGTTCTTTTCTCGCACTATCATTCTGCTTAAGTGATGAATCTTGTAAAAAAAAAAAAAAGAGTCCTTTTATTTCTGAAAGGATAATCTTTGACAGCTTTACAAGGAATTTCCACTAAAATCTGTATCAATTTGTCCATTATTTTTATGCCCTTAGATTACATCTTTGTTTCATTCCATTACTTGAAAAGATTATTGAATGCTATAGACTCTTTAATTAGTATCAATTATACAATCAATTAAAAGGGAGAGATTATAGGGAGTAGTAACTCCTACAAAATAGTAACATTTCTTTACAATTGGAAAGGTAGGTTAACAATAGAAGAACATACTGTACTTCATAAATTTCTATCATTTTTTTCCTGTCCTGTTATTTATGTGTTTAGACAATATCTAAAATGTGCTCAATTCGTTCAGCCATGGAACAAAACTAAATTTCCAGCCTTGAATTATTGTGTCTCAGAGGAGAGGGGACAGTTTTGCTTTGCAAGGTAATCATTTTGGGAAAAATTATGTTTTTAAACTATCATGTTCTATAATAATGAATCATTTTATATTGAGAAATTGATGGACTATTTTTTAGTGATTTATTTGTGACTGCCTGGAAATGACAAATAAAACCAATCAAACATAATTGCAGATGGAATACTTAAATCTAAATTTTAGATATATGCATGACGTTGGCATAAACATTTGCATTAGTCTAGGTTCTTTATGTTCAGGTAGCTATAACTGTCTCAACAACTATCTGCTTTTATTACGAACAAAGACATGAAATGAGAAGCTTCATAACTAAAATGCCTAACTATCCAAATGCTTTCAATGTTTTACTCAATGTACTATATTTTTTCCTGCAAATTCATTCCAAGAAAAGATGGAATAATGGAATTAAATGAAAAACCAAAAAAAAAATGATCCAAAGTCCCAGCTTCAAAAAATCTATGAAACCACTTAAAATCAAAGAGTAATTTGTTAAAAAAGGTTTTTACATATTAATGGTTAGAAAGGTTTGCCAAGCACATGTAATTTTTTGAAAAAACTGCTACAATTGGACAAAATACCCTCAGAAACAAATAAAATAGTACATCAAGATTATCTTTCAGAGCTATTTCTGTGACATATCAATACAGACATTCCCTCAGATAATATGTGAATATGCTTCTGTTGCTTCAAAAATGCTGACTGCAAGAGATTTATATTCGGAAGAGAAACTATGAAAAATAGCACTAACAGCTTATAGAGACACATGTAGGATGTCTTTAAAGGATCAGAAGGCACTAGAGAAAGACTATATCCCCTGAAAAAAATCTTTATGATTATCACAAAATATAATGTTAATCTTAACTTAGATTGTATGTAAAATACAAATTCACCAAAATTACACAAATATATGAAACGAGTCAAAAACAACATTAATTATTTGAGAACTACTAGTAACATCTAGCACAGAAAAAAATTATTATGTAAAGGTTGGATTTTGCTCCTATAATACATGGAATGTTTTTGAAAATAGGAATTATTGAATATTAGAAGTGTTTTATAATTTATTTATGATTTGCATATTACCATTACTATATTCAAATATGAAACTGAGTGACATTATTTACTTGTGTAAACACAACAGTGGTCATTCATTTTCTATAAATAAACCAAACATATGAATAAGTACCTTGATAAAGTTTTTCACTCAATTATTTTTCTTTTTGAATGAAATTTTTCATCTTAGTTATTCAAAAAACATGGTATTCCAAATGACTAATTTGTTTCATGGAATAATGGTCCAGTGCCTCTCTGTCCATCTATATTTGATCTCTATTACTTATAACAACTGTGTTTTATGTAGCACCATAGTTTTCTTTTAGAGACTAATTATATTTAAATATACTTAGTATTTGACATAATTTCTTACCCTAAACACCAAGACCCTCAATTTTAAATTTCATTATGTGAATATCTACTTTGTTTTTGATTCAAATTCAGCACTCTTTTATGATAAGAATGCTCAAAAAAATAGGCATAGATGGAACATGCCTCAAAATTATAAAAGCCATATATGACAAACTGACACCCAACGTCATACTGAAAAGGGAAAAATAGCATTCTGCTTAGAACTGGATCCAGACAAGGTTGGCCACTGTCACCACTTCTACTCAACATAGTGCTGGAAGTCCTAGCCAGAGAAATAAGGCAAAAGAAGAAAATAAAGTGTATCCAAATGTGAAAAGAAGAGGTCAAGCTATCTCTTTTTGCTGATGATATGATTTTATATCTAGAAAACCCAAAGATTCTGCCATGAGGCTACTGATATTGATAAAGAAATTCAGCAGAGTTTCATGTTATAAAATCAATGTACACAAATCAGTAGCATTCCTAGACACCAACAACAGTCAAGTTGAGAACCAAATCAAAGACTCAATACCTTTCACAATAGCAACAAAGAAAACAAAATACCTAGGAATATATTTTACCAAGGATGTGAAAGACCTCCACAGGGAGAACTACAAAACACTGAGGAAGAAAATTGCATAGGATGTAAACAAATAGAAAAACATATCATATTAATGGATGTGCAGAATCAAAATAGTTAAAATATACTACACAAGGTGATTTACAGTTAAAGGCAATCCCCATTAAAATACCAATGTCTTCTTATTTTTATAGATCTAGAAACAATAATTCTATGCATCATATGGAACCAGAAAAGAACCCAAATAGCCAATGAAACCCTAAACAAAAAGAACAAATTAGGAGGCATCACTTTCCCAGACTTTTACAAGGCTAGAGTAACCAAAACAGCATAGTACTGGCATAAGAACAGAAACATAGACTAATGGAACAGAACAGAGAACTCAGATATAAAACCATCCTCATATTGCCATCTGATCTTTGGCAAGGCAGATGAAAGCATACACTTGGGAAAAGAATCTCTATTCAACAAATGGTGCTGGGAAAGAAGACTAAAACAGGATCTGCACCTTTCACCTATCACAAAAATTAATCCATGATGGATAACAGATTTAAACCTAAGAATTCTAGAAGAAAATGTTGGAAAAACTCTTATAGACATGGCCTAGGCAAATAAGTTATGAAAAAGACCCCCAAAGCAATCACAACAACAATAAAATAAATAAGTCGGACCTGATCAAATTAAAAACCTTCCACATAGCCATGGAAACAATCAATAGAGCAAATAGACAACCTATGGAATAGGAGAAAATATTTACATGCTATACATCTAATAAAGGTCGGATAACCAGAATCTACAAAGAACTCTAGCAAATCAGCAAGAAAAAAAATCAAACAACCCCATTAAAAAGTGGGCAAAAGACATGAACAGAAACTTTTCAAAAGAAGACAGACTCATGGCCAACAAACATATGAAAAAAGGCTCAATGTCTCTAATCATCAGGGAAATGCAAATCAAAAGCACAATGAGTTATCACTTAACTCCAGTGAGAATGGCTTTTATTAAAAAAATCCCAAATCAACAAATGCTGATGTGGATGCAGAGAGATAGGAACACTCCTACACTGCTGGTGGGACTGTAAACTAGTACAAACTCTATGGAAAGCAGTATGGAGATACCTCAAAGAACTAAAAGTAGACCTACCATTTGATTCAGCAATCCCACTACTGGGTATTTATCCAAAGGAAAAAGGAGGATTTTATAAAAATGACACCTGTTCCTGAATGTTTATAGTAGCACAACTCATAATGGCAAAGATGTGGAAACAACTCAAGTGCCCATTAATACACAAATGGATCAATAAACCATGGTATATGTATACCATGGAGTGCTACTCAGACGTTAAAAAAAATGGTGCACTAAAACCTCTTGTATTAACCTGGAACTGAGACGATGCTTCTAAATCAAGTATCACAAAAATCGAAAAACAAACACCACATACACTCATTATTAAATTGGAACTAAATTATCAACACTCATGTATACTTGTGGTAGTAAAATTTAATGGAAATCAAGCAGGTGTGAGGGGGAAGAGGGGATGAGTAAATTCACACCTAACGGGTACAATGCATACTATCTGTGTGATGGGCACACTTACTCAAAGTATACAAAAGCAATTTTGTAACCAAAATATTTGTACCCCTGTAATGCTCTGAAAAAATGTATATATTGGGCTCTGCCCTGATTTATCTGGGAATTTTGCTTTGTTTTTGTGCATTATGATTTTCCAAAGTTATGATGTTCAATAAAGTACTATTGAAGTAATTAATGGAGCCATTTCTCCTCAGAATTTGAATTATACGTCACTAGTATACATAAGAATGACACCTTCTTTTGTCACCTCATACTGTCATTTGTCTAGTTTTACTCTATAATGAAATTATCTTTCCTGTCCATGGTTCAGGTTTCAGTTTCAGATGTGGCTTGAGACAGACAGCAGGTGTCAGACATTGCCGTGGTCTCCACATTCTTCATACATGAATAAAGGGTCCTGGATCTATGAAATAAATAATATTTGTATTTCTCTTTATAGTGAGAGTTAAGATCATATTGATTATTTACATTAGGTTGAAACATAAAGAAAAGGATTACCTTAAGTAAGAATATCTTGTTCTAAAGCAACCGTCACCAGAACTAAAAAAGAAAATGTCAAAGACTCAATAACCATATAACTATGAATTAACCACAAGTCTTAGACAAACATAGTAAAAAATCTTACAGTAGAATTATGTATTTTTAAACCTCCAAATTACTCAAAAGCTCCAAAGATGTAATGTTCACTGGACGAGAGTCCTGGTACTAATAGCAAATACTTCTTAATTGGGTACCATTTATAATATCTCATTTGGTTCTTCCAAAAACACTATCAACTGAGATTAAGGCTCTGACATAGAAAGAGTAAATGATTTATTTGAGGGCACTATCTCAGAAAATGATAAAGCCTAGAGAGAAACTGACGTGTCCTAACTCTAAATTCAAATATTTTCTCCAACTATTGAATTTATGATTAGAAGAGTTAGGCATGATTGACACAAAAAATATTCTTTCACCTGCTATTTTCTTCCCAAGTGAAAGTCTAACTTAATTTAGTTCCTATGACATCCAGTGATAGTTTCCCTTGTATCTGTGTACTTAGAGACACTAAATATGTTTTCAATGCCACTGCATTTTGTGCCTCACTCCTGTGTTGGCACATAGTAGTTGCACAACAGATATTTATTTTGTGACTAAAAGAATGAATCCGTGCTATGTTCGGGAGTACTTCTTTTTTCACCTACCAGCTTCAATCCAATGAAGATTTAATGAAATGTTGTGTGTGATAGCAAGTTTATGATTAACAAAGTTTCTCTAGGAAAGCGTAACATATTTGTGGTCCATACTACTTATAACATTTACACATCTATCTTCTTAAAAGTAAATCTGTTAATGGGAAAATGTGTTGAAGATATCCAGAGAGTTGGAATGTGTAATATAATTTAATAGAAGTTTAAACTTTTAGTTAACATATAATCACAAGGAAATATTAATAACATGCCAATATTTCTCAATGGCTTTTTATTCTTAGATAGCAAGGCCAAAATTTTACATTATTTGTGGAAAGTCCTCGACAACTTTTGTTGTGACTCACATGTAAAACTGAGAGGTTTTTTTGAATGATTCTCAACATGTTATCCTCTTATGTAATATTAGATCAAGTTTTTAAGAAGCCAAATTGAGAGAGCATTCTAATACCGTGTGTTACCACTAGGCTACGGCTCTGCTCTTCTTTTCACCAATGTGTCTGCAGCTTCTCTACCTCCTGTTCTCATACTTCTTTTATACTGAACCAGACAGAGAATATAAGTACTATTTGGGTATCCTCTCTTTGCAGACCAGGCTGGACATGTCTGTGGGAGCTGACAGTCAAGGGGCATCAAAAAAGGGTGAAAATAATTGTCAAAAATCAGAAATGTTTTCAATCTGCCTTCATTTAGGCACAGAAAAATTTTAAACATATTCTCAAATTTCTCTGAATGGTTGTGTGGGTTTTGGGGGATGAGTGGCAACTCAATTAGATATGGGCCATGAACTTCAGATAATTCTATAAATTACTTCAAAAATTTTGCCTTTAACCCTCTTTCTCTAGCTTCTTCCCTGTGTAGTGTCTTGTAGCAATAGTTAAAATCAGCAACTATTTTTGCCAAGAGCCCTCTGAGTTGTCCTTCTTCCTAGTGTCTCCTCAGGGTGGTTGACAGCAAGGAGCACAGAGTCGTAGCAACAGAACACCTCCTCATTGCTGCACAAACCTCCAACCACAAGGCACTAGACATACACATCTCCTGATATCCATACAGGATTTTAGAGGGGGAAAATGAAATATATATATATCAAATGACAGTGAGTACATACCACACATTTTCATACTACTGTAGAATTTCTTTAAAATATTTTATCAGTAAATAAAATCTCCAGCATTGTTCTTTAAATTTTCACAGCAGGAGGTATAAACTGATTTAACTATAGAAAAAAAATGAAAAAGGCACGAGGGGACACTTTCCTCATACTAGTTTATATAAACTAACTCAAAACACATATAAAAGGCTATGTCTTTGCTATGAAAGTAATAGCAGTCAATTACAAACATAGCTATAATTTTATTTATGAAAACAGTGAATATAAATTAAAACAGTGATTGTGCTTTTCTTATAGGCTTGAGAGTGAAAAGAGGATTTAATTAGGAAGAAATTAAAAACCATAGAGGAATTATCTTAGAGATTTTGAAGAAATTTATGAGGACCATGAAGTATATATATATGATGATATGTTTGACTGTGCTAAGTTAAATTGTGAAATGTTATTTATATGTCTCTTTGTGGAGTTGTATTATTAAGATATTTTTTTAAAGTTTTTTAAAAGTTTTATTAGTATAATAGCCAGCTTCCAAGATGACCTTCAATGGCCCCAAGTGCCACCTGTTCAGACCCGACAGTGCCCTCCCCTGTTATGTCAGAGTGAGCCTGTGTGACCTACGGAATGTGGCACAGTGATGGCACATCACTCCTGAGACTGCATATGTCTTGATTGGTCTCTCTCGCATCGCTTGCTCTCAGAAGCCAGCCGCCGTGCTACGAGGATCTCTGTAGAAAGGCCACATAATGGAGAGCTGAGGCCTCTGAAAGGAACCGAGGCCTCCTGCCAACAGCCTGTGAGTAAAGATGGAAGAAGGATAATGAGCTACGTCAGCTCTTCAGATGACCACAGCCTCGGCCTCGACTGTAACTCCATGAGACTCCGAGTCAAAATTATCCAGATAAGCCATTGCCAGATTCCTGGCCATTGGAGACACTGTGACAAAATAAATAATTGTTGTTTTGAGCTGCTAACCTTTGGGGGAAATTTTTATGCAGCAGTAGATACTACAAAGAGAAAAAAATATATTAAAAATTTTAATCACGTGAGGAAGGAAAGGGATAAGAGAAAAAGAAGGAAAATGAATAATCACGTAAGTTCCTGTTGCGTGCAAAGGCACATTTCACAGTCCAATTTTCCTGACCCATGCGGCATGGTTTGAAGGAGAGAACAGTACAATTTCTTTAAAAATAAATAAATATCCATGAATCTATTACCAAGTACTAAAACATTAGTGAGTGACGCGTACCTGTTTGTGTGTTCCTCCTGTATCCTGTCCACCGGTCTTCCTTACAACTGCATGCTGTGTTTTATGCTCACATAAAATTTTATCACTTTATATAGTGGTAAATATATATGTGAATGTACAGATTTATACTGATATGCTATTTTGTTTGTTCTGGAATTATATAAAACAAGTATTATACTCTATATAGTTTTCCTGGATTTGACCTTTATATTCCACATTATGCTTTCATGATTGAATCATCCATGATATTATGAGCATCATAATATCCAATTTTCCTATGAAATCGTATTCTATAGTGCTATGGACTGAAGGTTTGTGTCTCCCCCAAAAAACATTGAAGCTAATCCCCAAAGTGATGGTGTCTACAGGTAAGGCTTTGGGAGATAATTAAGTCATGAAGGTAGAGCCCTCATGAACGGGATAATGTCCTTAGAAGAACAGAAAGAGATTAATAGTTGTCTCTGTCTCCTTCTGTCTCATTTTGACTCTGTCTCTCCTTCTTTCTCACCCTCTCTCCAGGTCATGTAAGGCACAATGAGAAAGCAGCTGTCTGTAGAGACGAGATACTGACCTTGAACTTGGAATTCCTGGCCTCTAAAAGCTTGAGAAATAAATATTTGTCCTTTAAATCTCCAGGTATTTTTATTTTAGCAGCCCGAAGTATTGTAAGACACATAGTATGAAGATACAAAAGTTTTATTTATCCATTTATTCATCAGTGGATATTAAGCATGTTTCTAGGTTTTGCCGTTACAGTTAATGTTGCAATGAACATTCGTGGTGGACATCAGTGCATTGCTACAAAATTTTGTCATGCATATAAAACTGGAGTGTAATAGTTGGGTTGTAGAGTATGGGGGTGTTCAATTTTGCAAGATAATGCTAAATTACATACCGGAAAGCTGTGTCGATTAACACTCTCATTACCAAAAAATAAGATATTTCAGTAAGGCAAAAACCTCTCTAATATTTGGTATTGTCAGATTTTATTTTTTGCCAATCAAATGAGTGTAAAAAAGAATCTCACTGTAGTCTAATTTTGCTCTGATTAATCATGAGGCTGACAAAACCGAGCATCACTTTTTATGATGATTATGTTTTCAGGCCGAGGAGTGCCCGTATATAATATTTGCTTATTTTTCTGTAGATTTACATGGCATATTTTTTTCTTTATTGAAGTATACTTTATATATCATGCCTTTACTCCATTTTAAGTGTACAGTTAAATGATTTTCAGTGAATTTACAGAGATGTACAGTTAATCACATATATCAGTTTCAGAAGAATTCCTTTCCCCTATTGAGACCCCTAATTCTGCTCCCCAACTACTTTTCAAGCATGTCCCACCCCTCCACAGTGCCCACCACATCACTCAGACGTGGGTTTACCCCACACCCCCTAATTTCCTAGTGATCACCCCCACCATTTGAGCACCATAGTGTTGATCAGTCAGTACCAATTTGATGGTGAGTACAAGTGGGGCCCATTCTTTGGCTCTTGTGTCACCTCACTTCGAATAATGGGTTTAAGCTTAATCCAGGATAATATAAGCGGTGCTAGCTCACTGTCATTTCTTAAAATTGAGTAATATTCCATTGTGAACATATACCAAATTTTAACAATCCACTCATGAATTGACGGGCACTTGGGTTGTTTCCATGACCTAGCAATAGTGAATTGTGCTGCCAT
>CAUYRT010023948.1:0-31016 GCA_963574885.1 Lepilemur ruficaudatus
GGAGAGAATATTTGCTCTTTACACCTCTGACAAAGGTCTGATAACAAGAATCTACCTAGAACTCAAAAGAATTAACAAGAAAAAAGCAAAAAACCCCATTTATAAATGGGCAAAGGAGATGAACAGAAACTTCTCCAAAGAAGACTGGATATTAGGTCTTTATCAGAGGTTTAGTTTGCAAATATTTTCTCCCATTCCATAGGTTGTCCATTTGCTCTTTTTCCTGAGCTGTGCAAAAGCTTTTTAATTTAATTAAGTCCCATTTATTTATTTTTCTTGTTGTTGTAAGTGCCATTGGGGTCTTAGTCATAAATTCTTTGCCTAGACCAACATCTAGAAGAGGTTTCCCTAAATTTTCTTCTAGAATTCTTATGGTTTTATGCCTTACATTTAAGCCTTTTATCCACTTTTAATTAAATTTTTTGAATGGTGAGAGATAATGTATCCTGTTTCATTCTTCTGAATGTGACTATCCAATTTTCCCAGCACCATTTATTGACTAGGGCCTCTTTTCTCTGCTTTGTCAAAGATCAGTTGGCTGTAGGTAGATGGTTTTATATCTGGGTTCTTTATTCTGTTTCATTGGTCTGTGTCTCTATTTTTATACCAACACCATGAAGTTTTGGTTACTATAGCCTGGTAGTTATAGTTTGAAATCTGGTAATGTGATGCCTCCAGATTTGTTCGTTTTGCTTAAGGTTGCTTTGGCTATTCGGACTCTTTTTTGGTTCCAAACGAAGTTTACAATTATTTTCTCTAGATCTGTGAAATATGGCATTAGTATTTTGATGGGGTTTTCATTGAATCTGTAAATCACTCTGGATAGTATGGACTTTTTAACAATGTTGATTATTCTAATGTGTGAGCATGATATGTTTTTTCCATTTGTTTGTGTCCTCTGTGATTTCTTTCCTCGGTGTTTAGATCTTTCACCTCCTTGATTAAGTATATTCTCAAGTATTTTATTTTCTTTGTATTAATAGTTATTGTGAATGATATTGAGTCTCTGATTTGACTCTCAATTTTACTGTTATTGATGTATAGAAATCCTACTAATTTGTGTACATGATTTTGAAACCTGAGACTTTGCTGAATTTATTCATCAATTTCGGGAGTCTCTTGGTAGGGTCTTTGGAGTTTTCTAAATACAAGATAACATCAACAGCAAAAAAAGGATAGTTTGACTTCTTCTTTCCCAATTTGGATACCCTTTATTTTTTTCTCTTGCCTGACTGCTCTGGCTAGGACTTCCAGCACTATGTTGAATACAAGTGGGGACAGTGGGAACCCTTGTCTTGTTCCAGTTCTTAGGGGGAATGTTTTCAACTATTCCCCATCCAGTATGATGTTGGCTGTGAGTTTGTCATATACAGCTTTTATAATTTGAAAGTATGTTCCTTCTATGCCTAGTTTATTGAGGGTTTTTTTTTCATAAAATTGTGCTAGATATTATCAAATGCTTTTTCTGCATGTACTGAAGTAATCATATGATCTCTTTTTTGCTTTTGTTAATGTGGTAAATCTCTCCCTAAGTTATTACTGAGAATTTTTGCATCTATATTCATATTGGTCTGTAGTTTTCTTTTTTTGTTGTGTCGTTTCCTGGCTTTGGTATAAAGGTGATACTGGCTTCATAGAATGAGTTGGGCTGGATTATTTCTTTGTCAATGTTATGGAATAATTTCTGCAGTATGGGTACCAGTTCTTTGTAGATGTGGTAGAATTTGGCTGTGAATCCATCTGGTCCAGGGAATTTTTTGTTGTTGTTGGAAGACTTTTTATTACTGCTTCAATCTTGGGGCTTATTATTGGTCTGCTCAGGAGTTCTATTTCTTCCTGATTGAGACTTGGAAGGTTGAGTGTTTCCAGGAATTTGTCGATTTTCTCTACTTTTTCTAGTTAGAGATTTTTGTAGTATTCATGGATGATGTTTTGTATTTCTGTGCTATCAGTTGTAATACCTCCTTTTTTATTTCTGATTGAGCTTATTTGGGTCCTTTCTCTTCTATTCCTGGCTAATCTAGCAAGAGGTCTGTCAATTTTGTTGATCTTTTCCAAGAACCAACTTTTTGTTTCACTGAATTTTTGTATTTTTTTGTTTTCCATTTCATTTGGTTCTGCTCTGACATTTGTTATGTGTTTTCTTCTGCTGGCTTTGGGTTTGGTTTGCTCTTTCTTTTCTAGTTCCTTGAGATGTGATATTAGTTTTTTAATTTGTGATCTTTCTGACTTTTTGATGTGGGCATTTAAGGCTACAAATTTTCCCCTTAGGAGTGCTTTTGCTAAATCCCAAAGATTTTGATAACTTGTGTCCCCTTTACTGTTCTGATCAAGAAATTTTTGATTTCATCTTAATTTCATTATTGACATAATAATTGCTCAGCCACAAATTGTTTAGTTGCCATTACTTTGTGTAGAATTGAGTGTTTCTCTTAGAATTTATTTCTAGTTGTATTCCACTATGGTCTTAGAAAATACATGGTATGATTTTGATTCATTTAAATTTGTTGAAACATGTTTTATGGTCTAAGATATGACCATTCTTGGAGAATGCCCCATGTGCTGATGAAAAGAATGTATATTCAGTAGTTTTGGGTAGAATGTTCTGTTCATCATGTTGGGTAGTACCTTATTGCTTTGTTTTCCTTCATATGCCATTGTTTAATAAGAATTGTAAGCTTTAGCTTTTTGGGGTGATTTTACACTGGAGGGTATCTATTGTGCTGATCTGTGTAAAATGCATTTCGGAGTATTTCCTGCAGGGCAGATCTAGTCACGAAAAATTCCCTCAGTGTTTTCTTGTCTGGAAAAGGCTTAATTTCTCCATCAATTGTGAAACTTAGTTTTGCAAGATACAAAATTCTAGACAGGCAGTTGTTCTGTTTAATACTATTGAAGATGGGGCTCCACTCCCTCTGGCTTACAAGTTTCCACTGAGAAGTCTGAAGTTAGCCTGATGGCTTTTCCTTCATAGATCAGTTGTTGCTTACATCTTTCTGCTTGTAGAATTTTATCCTTAAGTTTTACTTTAGCCAGATTGATTACTATGTCTCTTAGAGATGTCCATTTACTCTGAATCTTCCTAGTGTTCGATGACCATCTTGTATCTGGATGTCTGGATCTCTAGTGATACCAGAGAAGTTTTCCTCAATAATTCCCTCAAATAGATTTTCCATTCTTTTAGCTCTTTCTTCTTCTCCCTAGGGATATCCACAATTCATATGTTACTTCACTTCATATAGTCCCATATCTCTCTAAGTGATTGCTTAGCCTTTTTTATTCTCTTCTCTGCCTCTTTAAATGATTGGGTTAGCTCAAGAGCCTTTGTCTTCAGGCTCTGAGATTTTTTCTTCTCCTTGGTTAAGTCTGTTGCTGAAGCTTTCTGTTGTGTTTTCAAATTTCCTAAATGACTCTTTCATTTCTTTAAGTTCTATTATATTCTTTCTTATATTGTCTAGCTCTTTAGTAGCTTTTTCATTAACTTCCTGAAAAATTTTTTCACTTCATTTTGTTGATTTATAGCTCTCTTCAAATCCATTAATCTTATTTGCCATCCATATTCTGAATTCCATTTCTGTGATTTCAACAATTTCCTTGTGGTTGGAGTTCACTACTGTAGCTCCACTGTGATCCTTGCAATTGTCAAACTATTTTGTTTTTATGTTGCCAGTATTCTTTTACTGGTTTCATCTCATTTGAAACCTGTTTTCTCAACTCAGGGCTAATAGGTTTGCAAAGTACCTGCTCTTTGCTGGGAACTCTCCTGCTTAATTAGAAGAAGGGGAGGTCTGTAGATGACACTTTTTTTCCTACTCTGGGATGTTGGCATGGTAGGGGAGGGGGGTGTGCACTAAAAGCCTGTAATGTAGCTGTTCTGATTTGTCTTGTTCACCTGTGATTCCACTGTTCAAGCTTGTGCTGGATGATCTTTGTGCTGGGTGTTGGCTTATTTCCCGGATAGTTGTAAGACGTTCTTGTTGGTAGCTGGGTGACATGTGGGCATTGTAGGAATTGCTTTGCCCAGGGCCTCCCCACAAAGATGACAGTGGCAACTGGGTGAGACTATTTAGGCAGTGGTCATGGCTTCCTGGGCTGCAAGCATTTGCTCAAACCAGGTCCTAGCTTGAGGCTAGGGAGTCCCTGGTGGGGCAATGATCGTTGGAGCAGTCCACCAGACCTGTAGCAGTGGTTGAGACTCAGGAGTGGGGTCTTGGATTCCAGGTGCAGCACTGGAATCTTGGGGGTGGTGTACCAAGCCTGGCAAGAGCTCTGGAGTGACAAAGGCAGAGCCTTGGGCTCAGGCACGAGAGCCTCAGAGCCAAGACTGGGAAGGAGCTAGAAGCAAGGCTTCTGAGCAGAGCTTCAGAGCCAAAAGGAGGGCTGTTTGGGTGGTGGGCTGATCTGACCTCGAGGACAGAGGCAGGGCCAATCAGTGGCAGGCTATTCAGACCTGGAGGGTGGAGTCAGGGCCAAGCAGGCAACGGACTGTTCAGCAAGGTCAAGGATCATGGATACCAAGTCACACAAGTGTGGGTTGGTTTCAGCAGTCTAGCAGCTATGAAGCTCTCCCAACCCATCAAGAACCCACTGAAGCAGTCACCCAAAGCTTCCCAGATTGGAGTGTGTAGCACCCAGTCAACTCCTTTGTTCAAATCCCACTCTGCTGGAGAGTCACAGGGTATGGCTCAGAGAAGCCTCCACTTAGTCCACTCCCTCCCCAGCCTGATGGGGACAGTGTGAAGGCTGCTGCTGCAAAGCTGAATCCCATGTTGGCCTGGTGCCATGCACCTGAACGCACAGGATAGCATCAGCTGAAGACACCCAGATTCAGCTGTCACCAGATCCTCACTGTGCTTGTTGTCTGGCACAATGACTCTTTGCAGCCTCTAAGCAGGTCCTCAGTCCATCCAGAAAGAAGCCTATGATGGTAGAGGGAGCCCACTCACAGCTCAGCCACAGTATCTGCAGGGTAAGCATGGTACCCTAGGCTTTATCTTCCTAATCTTCCCCATGTGTAGATGCCTCCCCACAGATACCTTTGATCCTGTCGAATGTATCGCCCAGTCACCTTCTCCTTCACTCCAAGTGTCCTGCGTTACTTCTCTGTGATTTCACAATGTTCCTTCCAAGATGTGCTATCCATATGTTGGCCGGCAATAACAACGCTTTCCTTGAGAGCAGCATCCTCAGGCTGCTTCTAGTCCACCATCTCCTTTTTGAATCAACTTTGTTTTTTTTGTAAACCTAAAACCACTCTCTTTCAACTGGTATCTTTCCCTTTGAGCCTGCAGGTACCAAGCTTCTCTTGAGGTCTCCTTCTGATGGTGGTTTCAAGATAAACTCAGCCAGTGGTTGTGGCCAGACCCTACACCAACTCCTGCCAGCAGCTGTGGGGGAAACTTTCCCTGGGTGGGAGGTACAGTCACAATTTGCTTGATGCCAGCTGTCTTCCCAGTGGCAGCGGTGTGTCCAGGGACCAGCAGTGCAAGGCAGTGCTAACAGTACTTGCTTTGGGGCTCAGGGCTGGAGCTGGGGCTTGGGCTTGAGCATGGGTAGCCTCATGGAGCTCCACTGTGGATCATTTGATGCTGCATCTACCCCACAGCCTGGTGCCCCTGAGACACTGCCAGCAGCCCTTCTGCCAAACTCCAAGCTTGGTTTCTAGTGAAATCATGCTCCTTTTTTTCTTCTCCGCAACTTCTTCCCATGAAATCTCTGGTAGATTCTGGCGCTTTTCCCTCAGAATCACATCTGAACTATTTTTTTTTTTTTTCCAACTGAAACTATTCCTTCTTTGTGAGGCAATCCGGTGACCAAGGTCTCTAGTCAGCCATCTTGCCTGCTCTCAAATTCAGGTCTTTTTTTAATTTTTTTTTTTATTTCAGCAAATTATCAAGGTACAAATGTTTAGGTTACATATATTGCCTTTGCCCCACCTGAGTAAAAGCTTCAAGCATGTCCATCACCCAGATGGTGCTCACTGCATCTTTTTTATATGAAAGCCTATACTCTTTCCATGGCAACATAGTGCTACTCATTCAAAAATAACCAAGCTATGCAAATCCATCGATGGTATTGTGCTCAAGAATTAAATTGGCTTTTTTCCA
Source organism: Lepilemur ruficaudatus (assembly GCA_963574885.1). NCBI lineage: Eukaryota > Metazoa > Chordata > Mammalia > Primates > Lepilemuridae > Lepilemur > Lepilemur ruficaudatus. Next base: position 6,108 of record CAUYRT010023948.1, read on the forward strand.
TGTATAGAGTGACTTCTGATTTTCCTAGTAGAGTTCTAATTTATGTATGCTGTCCTGGAATAGATAAAAGATTTAATACTAAACTATATGGTCATTTTTTTCATGGTAGATTAATATGGTTCCTCTTAAAAGTGCCATCCTAGCTGTACGAAAAAAGATCAGTTGGCTTTCTAGGAATAGAGGTGCTCCTCACTACACTTGTCAAGTCTAGTAGAAAACACAAATTAGACTCCAATATGGAAAAGCATTGACTCCCTAAGAAAATAAAAACATTTTAGAAGCAGGAAATGTTCCAGATCTGAGGCCACATCTTGGTGAGGTTGTAGAAATTTAAGGTGACATGCACTAAAAATAAAAATTTAAAAACTAAAAACTGCTTTTGTCATCCTCACTTAGAATAGAACATTTATTCGATCCTAACATTTATTCTGTACCACCCCCTGGTGCAGACAATCCATGTGGATGGTATACAGCATATATAATTAAAAGTCTTCCTGCTCAGAGGTGCTCCATGATTAATGCCTCAGGTAGGCATTTTGATTCCTGTACTAATAGAACCTGACTGGCTCTGAAACACTAGTGCTGTTCAGGTATCTCAGGAGTAATAGAAGGTTGCTTTTGGCTTATTCCACAATTCTTTGAGTCATTAATTATAGGTGCCCAAAGTGGAAAGTTTATAATTAAACATATAATTTACTCTTCTACTTTTGGATGAAGTAAATTAAGGCAATTAGATTTCTTTTGATTAAGCATATGGAGCCATTTACAAAGTGCACAGGTGTGTACAAGCAGAAGGTAGGCTACAAAAACATCTATGTTTCAAGAGTGTTTTGTCACTTTGTTGTCACTCTCTGGCTGAAGTAATTATGTTAATCCACTTGAAGTGGATTTCTTTAGTTTTTCTGGTTTGCCGCTGCTTTGTTTATTCCTTTGCGTCCTTAGGTGCTTAAATAGCAGCAAGTAATGATCAGGTATAAGTACCAGCTAATCACAAAGATGATTTTGACTAGGAATATCCACACAGTATTATTTTGGTGAGTACCTTCTGTGCCATTCAACCCCTATATAAATCCCACAATGCATGCAATATCTGAAAAACTACAATTGGGGAACAATTAAGCATTTTTCTAAGTTTTATTGCATCAACACTATTTTTCAATGTTTGCAATCTTCCAAAAAAATTACATCTACCTTCCCACTGTTTGTGTTATATATATTATAGTTCGAACTCAAAGTATTTCCTTTTTTCTTCAAAGTTTATTTTTCTGGGAAGAAATTTCCCTGTGTCCCACCAGAGAAATGGTAAATGGTTTTCATGTAGAAGACAACTATTCCCTGAGTGTAAACAGAATTATGACAATAGGTCTCAACAAATCCATAAGTATTCCAACCCTGGTTTGTACAATTAGTAACTATGCCTCTTACATAAATGTGCTATTACTTTCCAAATGTGTGTACATTCTGTTATAAATAATAAAATAAACATCCCTTTAAAATAACTACTGAATTATATACAATCCCCCCACTGCTAAATTTGACTGGTTTTAAAAAATAAAAGAATATAAAATAAAACAACTACTGAAATTATAGGTTTTTTTCTCCTTTTTTCCCCTTGATTTTCTAAATCAATAGCTAAGAATTAGGTAATTACAATCTTATGTAATTCGTACTTATCTGTGGTCTACATTTTAAAAAATATTTTAATTGTCAAATTGAGTGAAAGAAACATCTCACTTCTGTGTCTTTCTTTCATTGATGTTCCAAATCTGAGGCCACATCTTGATAAGGTTGTAGAAATTTAAGGTGGTATTCATTAAAAAAATTTAAAAAATGAAAACCCTTTTGTCATCATTACTTAATGTGTATAATTACTAATATGTGTCTCAGCCAGATACAGCCAGTGACTGGGGTAACTATCTGTGGTAGATGGACTCCAAGGTGGCCCCCATGATCTCAGTCTCTTGATGTTCACACCCTTGTGTAATCCTTTCTACTTGAGTATGGCAAGAACTGTGAACAGCTTTTAATGGATAGAATATGGCAATGGTGATAAGATGTTACTTCCAAGATTACATTGCAAAGATTCGTGACCTTTGCCTTTTGAGAAGATTCTGGCCTTTACTGTCTTTCAAGAAGCAAGTGGCGTATTGGCATGTCAATACATCAAAGAACTAGGAGCCTTCAACTGACAGCCAGCAAGAAACTGAAACTCCCAGTCCTACAACCACAAGAGGTGAATTTTGCTAGAACCACATAAACTTGGAAGTGGATCTTTCCCAAATGGACCTTGAAATGAGACCCATGTAGTAGCCAACACCTTGAGACACCATGAGACAATAGCTACATGCTTGAGTGGCTAAAGGGATGCAGAGCTCTGGGTCCTTAATGACATTGTGGGGCCACACAGCAAGCAAGGAAAGCTAACTTCTTTGAACTTCCCACTACAGAGGAAGATAAAATTCTAGTTTGTTTAGGACATTATTTTAGGTCACATTTACTTACAGCTGAATACAGTTACCGATAGACTGAGCAATGTCTTTTTGTTCCCCCAGGGTTTGTGGAAGGGTTTTAAACCTCACAATGTCTAGAGAAGAAAGATACCTCCTTTGCTCTCTTTCTCTTCATGTGGTTAAAGCACCTTTTCTGGTGACTTTCACCAAAGCCACATAGGCATGGCCACAGCATTTAGTTATATTTTGGTGTTGGTGCTTTATTTTCTGTTAATCCATTTTCCTTCTGAATGGCTGGGAGATTCAGGGTAAATATTGATTACCCGAGATAGTGCTAATGACATTATTTCTCCTCAGAATCAACGTTGGCAGATAAATAATAAAGCTTCTTTGCTTAATGAACTTTCTAAGCTGCATCAATTTTTTTCTCCCAACACCATACTTTACCTCTCTCTATTTCTATAACACAAAAAAGGAAAATGCCAGTGATCAAAGACTCCTTGTAAGAGTATCATAAAGGCACATGCATTGGCCTTCAAGACTATGCAAGTTGATTAATGTAGAGAGAAAGGATATGTGTTTGCTTATTGCCTCAAAAAAAAAATAGCTGACTTTTTTTTTTATCTCACTAGGTCTTGAGTAGTATAATTAATGACAGTGTGAATGAAATCCTTGAGCATAGGTCTTCCACCTTGGCTCTGACTTCCCCACTCTCCAGTTTTAGGTAACTGAGTATCAGTAAGTGTTATTTGAGAGGAAGCAAGTTGTCGACCAGAGTGAGGGTCTGTAAGCTCACCAGAGTGAACTTACACTGTAGCCCAACAAAGGAAGATGAGAGTTTCTGGGAAGAAGGAGTGTTAGCTCGGTCTACTATGATTTTGCCAGTTCTGAGTCCAAGATAATATAAAGAGTTCATTTACATACTCCCTAAAATATTAGAAAGATAATCTCTAGCTCATTTATCATATATTAAAACAGATGTCTTAACTATGTAACTAAATTAAAGTCTGACAAAATATTACAAGTTATAAGCCCTTCTGAGATTCACACCACTCCCCTTTCCCCAAGGAAATGTTGTAGAATCTCATCCTTAATGCTGGGATCAAGTTACAGTTAGAATCATATATCATAGAGCTCACTACATTTACAAAAGGCATAATTTGACCCACAATTTTATATAATATCTGAGGCGCAGCAAGTTTTCCTGGATAATAATCATAATCCTGATAGTTACGATAATAATCAGAATTTTCTTATAGTATCTCTTTTTTTCCAGAGCTATAAAAGTTTTTCTAATCCATTATTCTGTTTTCTCAAAACAGTTCATACAGATTGGCCATTATGTTTTATATTTAATTGATAGATAGTCAAGGGACAACTGGACAAACTAGATGGCAGGCTAGAGGCTGTCACAGGTATAAATAGCCATTTATTTCTCTTGTTATCCTGTTCAATGTGTGCATCTTGCGAACTGCCCCAGTGCCTTTTTTTTCCCCCTTACATCATTAAGTGTATTGACTGTTCTTCTGTCAGTTAAAATGACTCTGGCTATATCTTCTGTTGATGACTTCTGAATCTATATCTTCTGTCATCATCTTGCATTCAGGTTACACTCCAATAGATCTAGCATCTCATTAGACATTTTTTGGAGTTAATCTGTCACTTCAAAATCAACATGTAAAAGATTGAGCTCCCCTAAACTGGCTTTTCTCTCCATCACCCTGTGTCTGCCAAGGACACCACAATTTTCTGAGCCACCCAGGCTTGAAAACTTCAAGTTGCCTTAGAAGTTGATAAAGTGTTAAGTATCCTACTGCCTTCAAATTCTGTATTCTATAAATCGCAAAGCAGGTTTTTGTTCTGGAGGGTTATCTGGCAACTATTTCTTCTCAGTTCCCTCCATGTCCATTGCTTTCCTCTTCAACCCAACTGGCACCACTTTACACTAAAGCAGGGGTCAGCAAACTTTTTGCACAAAGAGTCAGAGAGTATTTTCATCTTTGCCAGCTATTTAGTCTCTGTTACAACACTCAGTTCTGCATTATAGTATTAAAAATCATAGACAATATGTAAGCAAATGGGCATGGCTGTTTCTAACAAAACTTTATTCTCAAAACAGGTGGCTGGCAGGATTTGGCCAATGAGTCATAGTTTGCCAACCCCTGCACTATCCCTGCCACCACAAAAGTGGATCACTGGGCATTCTTCTCACTGCTTTACCTGAAAAATGTTCTCCCTCATACATATTTGTCTACAAGCAGCTATTTGTAGATTGGAATTTTTTAAAGGTTTGTTAGTTTCCATTATATCATTCCTTTACTAAACTTTTTCAAGTGACCTTCAGAGGTTGGCATAACCCTGGGATAAGGAGGGCAGGTAGGCACAACAGTGTGCCCAGCAAAATGTAGTATAAATTCATAGAGTGATATTTGTATTCAAGGACTTGGGATAAATTAACATTCTTACAACAAAACTAGTGCTGATAAATTACAAGGTAGGATGCAAATATGACATAAAATTTTAATATAAAATAGAAAACTTTATGGAAATTTTGGGCTTACCATTATCCCTCCAGGTTTTGTCCTGGGACTACATTAGCTGGCTGCCTTCCTAGGTCATTAGGAATGCTTCATGGAAAAAATTGAAGAGCCACTGTCAAACCTGTCAAATACAAAATCCTGGTTTTCATAGTGGTTTTGTGTGTGTATGTGTTTTTTGTTGTTGTTTTGTTTGTTTGTTTGTTTGTTTGTTGTGACCTCCTCCACCTCACCAGCCCTACTATTCTCTCAGATCTGGGAAACATTAGTGTGTCACTGTCCTGTGAAAGTATCATCTCTTTTTTATCCACACACATTCTCCATCCTTTTCAGAATTCTTTCTCTTCTTTCCCCCCAGTTCAATGCCTATTTCTTCCATGAACAGTCCTCTGTCAAATCCACTCATTATTTGATTCAACAAACATTGACTGATCATCAATTTTATGCTACACACTACACTAGCATTACAAAGAAAACAAAAATAAAAAACAAAAACGGTATAGTTCTTGCCCTAATCAGTGACTTGTCCAAGTAGAAACATCATCTTAGATGCAAGTTATGGTCAAGTTAGGTGTGAAGTCTGCTTCCTTTCTCTCATTCCAATGCTTTCAACTGCAATACATTGCTTAATCTACTTTTTTTTTTTTTTTTTTTTAGACAGAGTCTCACTCTGTTGCCTGGGCTAGAGTGCCATGGAGTCAGCCAAGCTCACAGCAACCTCAAACTCCTGGGCTCAGGCGATCCTCCTGCCTGAGCCTCCCAAGTAGCTGGGACTACAGGTATGCACCACCATGCCTGGCCAATTTTTTCTATATATTTTTAGTTGTCCAGCTAATTTCTTTCTATTTTTAGTAGAGACAGGGTCTAGTTCTTGCTCAGGCTGGTCTCGAACTCCTGAGCTCAAACAATCCACCCACCTCCGCCTCCCAGAGTGCTAGGGTTACAGGCGTGAGCCACCACGCCCGGCCCCTAATCTACTTTTCCTTTAAATTCTCTAGCTTTGTTTTCTGTATTATGGATATCGCACATGAATACATAATTTAACGTGTGTAAATATTGAATATTACAATCCATTTTCCTATATATTTATAAGCATATATAATTATTTTGTGGGATTGCTATCATTTCATGTGTAGGAACAAACTCATATTCTTTCCTCTGAAAACCAAGACCATCTGAATCCATGTTGCTTAACTATCAGGATTTAGGCCACTTATGTCAACATGACTTTTCTATTTATTCCAAGAAATTGTAGCCTGAGAAAAGAAGACTTTAATGAATACGTTCACTATTTGTTTCATGAATTTCCTGAAGATCATTGTGTTTAGGTAAAGAGTTTGCTCATCTAGGCAAACAGTCCCATTCTAAAGACTATAGATTGTTCACCTGGGCAAACAGCTAGCTTACCAAGCAACAGTTTATCAAGATTGGTTTCAAGATTCTCAACTCTCTATGTTCCCCTAATATTAAACTATTATATTATGAACTTTGCCCAATTCCAGTTAGTCCCTGTCATGAAAGAGCCACCTTAACCACTTAAGCCCAGGCCTTAATACATGATATTTTTTTTTTCTCCTGACATGCTTCTGTAATATAGTTTCTGGTGTTCTTGTTGTTTTTGTCATTTTATTTTTAAATGCTGTCTTGACCCAGTTTTTAATCCCTGGCTAGAGTCTGGAAAGTTCCCCTTCTTGAGCAGATAATTAAGTCTATACCCTAAATTACTTCCTTAGTGGGCTTTCAACTCCCGAGCACTATCTGCCTGCCTTCATCACCCCAGAGCCAGACACTAGACAACTAGGGACAGTCCCTATGGCCTGGGGCTCAGAAAATTATTCAAATTAGCCAATCCATAGGAAGCCCACAAAACCTAGCTAACCCCACCATGCTTGCTATACCTAAGCTGCATCTTTCAGCTCTAGCTTGCTATTACCCTGCTCTGGGACACAGCCCCCCAGGTAACACTGCCTTGCAGCCTTCTCTCTTTTGCAGTTGTAAGTAACAGGAGGTTCTGCCTTTCATCTTTCTGAATATCATTGTGGTATTTGCTACAGTAACCTTAATAAATTTAGCTTTGCTGATCAACAGGTTATCCTCATGCCTTCCTCAGGAATGGGTATCCAATACTTCTGTCCTTGGGCAATCACATTGTCCAAGGCGGGGGACTGTTCATTGATTGAGAGTAGATTGTATGTTCTCTCAATTTCTTTATTCTTCTATTCTACAAATGCAGTTTTTTCCCCTATCAGATTAGGCATATCCTGAATTTCTAAGCCACTTGATCTCTAATTTAACTGACCACAGAATGTAGATCATTCATTACAAACCTAGTTCTTTAGAAAATATTGTTTAATAATATTTAAGTTACTGTTAAAATGTTTCATAAATTTAGAAATTTAAAACACAAGCACTAAACACCAAGAAAACATTTATTACCCAACTCTGTACCTGAAGAAAAGGGAAAGAAAGCTTCACTTAGAGCTTACAATGAACCAGGCTCTGTGAGAGGCATTTTCATGTACTTTATTTATTTAATCCTCACTACAATCCAAAGAATATGGTCATTTACCTGAATTACAGATGATGAAAATAAATCTCAGGGAAGAGTTTGTGGCTTCTTATTTGAGCAGGTTTTAACTTCTCTCATTAACATTCAAAACTCTTTCCTTTTATGGAGTACCTGCTCTATATTAGCACTGCGATCACCACTTCACACAATAATAGTGCAAGATAGATATTATTATCTCCTGTTGACAGCAGAGGAAATAACTTCCAGGTAGGTAAAGTCGGAGGTCTTAAGAGCAACCTAATGGATTCTAAAGCCTTTCCTTGGTCTGCACCCCCTGCCATACATGAAATAACACGTAAAAGCATCTTGTTTCAACCTCATGCTGCCTGAATGGAAAAAGCAAAGCATCTCACATTGTACACCCATCTTCAGTCCAAATGCTCAAGAGATTCTGAGCATCCAGCTCAGAATCAAGAGATTCTGATTCTCCAGCAGTTATTTTCTAAGTATAATCCAAGAGTTCTTTTTGTTTTTGTTTTTTTTTTGCACCCCTTACTTTTTTTCTTTTCCATTAAAGAGCTAAATCTGTTTCCCTTTCCTGAGATTTAACTCCAAACCCCAGTTCTACTTGTGCTTTATTTTCCCCATGTACCCATGGGAAGTAACAATGATGCCTTAACTTACAGAAATGACCATGCGTAGAGAATGATCTTACATTTTCAAAGCTTAGCATGTTTTGGGATAACACATCCTGCTTCCTAGGAGTAGCAACAATTAACAGCAAAAAAGATACAAACAGAAAGCAAGGGACATTCCTTACTTCGATGCCTTTAGTCACTGACCATCTAAAACTCACCTTCATCTGTGATCATAATATACACAGAACATTGAATTGGCGGCACCATCGGTAATTGAAATTCACCCATGTGTGATGATATTGCTTTCAGAAGATTCGGGAGTTCTTGTACAAACGTTGAATATGTCCCCATTAAAATGTGACTAATACTTACAAAGCAATGAGGTCATTTTTCAATACTGAGCAAGAAACATTGTTCAGTCAAAGGGGCACATTTCCACACCCAGGGAACAATAAATACAAAAATATAAATCAATAAAACACACTGACATCTTCACATTAAAGGAAGGATAACATTTTCAGAAACTTTCATGTGAGAGAGCATCTTCTCACTTTTAAAACAAAGCATTGTTGATAAGTGACATCCATCCCTTTATCACTATCACATCATGCAAATTTTAGGGTCTATTCAACTCAGTTCATGAGGACGAAGGTGGAGATCATTTAATACATTTTAATTGAACTTAACCAGAACAATTCAGACTATAGTGAACTGTCCCTTCTCTTAAACCCCTGGTTTTACTGTCTGCATAATTTATTTGGCTATCAACTATGCCCTGGGACATCTAATGCATCATTATTTTGTCTTTTCTTTTTTTTTAATTTTCAAGGTGTTTATTCTTCTCTCATCTGCCAAAATAAATTTTTTGGTATCCTTGAGGATATCAAAGTTTTATTTATAGATGTGTAAAATATTCATCTAAGGGGACATAACTTTTATGAAAGCACAGAAAAAGGGATTTTTGCCTATTATAAATATTAGAAACATAGTTTTTCCTTAATCTTCAAGGTATATCTTAAAAATCTTACCCCTTTTATAAATCTAACTTTTGCAAATCACTCAGTAGAGGGCTTTGAAACAGTTAAGTTTCTTTAAATATATTAAATGTATAAGTACAATTAATCGTTTTTAAGGTACTGTCATTGCCTACCTAACAAACAAAGTCTTCTCCCAATACTTAAGTAATTCTTAAAAATGGCACCAATCGCACTTACAAGTATAATGACTTCATTCCTCTCAACATTTTAACATTATTTACATTAGTAAAAGTGCCCTATATCTTTCAATTTAAAATGACTAGTGTAAGTCAACTACTCAAGTATATATTTCAAATTGGTGTCACAAGTTAGTGTGGTAGATAGTCTAAGATGCCCAAATTTTCTTAACTATTATATTGTAAGCAATTAAATGCATACCAATTATACCTGAAGTTAAAAGAAAATATTAAGACTAAGAATTTTTTTTATTACCTCCACTATTTATGTTCTTAATCATAACAATCTCAAGGTCAAAAAGCATTTACCCACAAATTCATCATACTCAGTAATCTGGGGTGACCTTCTCAACAAACAAAGGCTGCAGACCTCAAAGGCAACTTTTCCTGAGCCCTAGGGGAGACATCTCAGCCCTTTATGTAGTTGCTTTGACCACAAAGCCCCCCTGTAGTCCCACACATTGACCTCGGTTTCTATTTAATCACAGATATTTGAAATCTCCACTAAGATTATAGCTAACTTATTTCAATAGTTTAAATTCGCTTGTATTTTGTTTTCTTAATATATTTTAGTGTCTCCCTTCTGGCTCTGAACTCATCATAATAGAATTCTATTGAACATTTTACCATTATGTAATTGTCTGTTAATATCTTTGAACTTGACAGAATTCTGTATTTTTAATATTCTTTTCTTGTGTGGCAAAGATGATTATTACGACCACTAAAAGGAAATCCAGTTGTCTTCTGTTTATCTCTGAAATCTTTGTCAACCTCTGGAGTCCAGCTACTGTCAACTCTGAGGTTACTAGAAGCCCTTTGCAGGCAGGATTCATAGGTTTTCTTCTTTGCTTCTGCAAGTACTTTATATAGAGAGGGTTTTCAATAGGGTTTTGTTGATGAGACTAATGATTCTATTATAGCATAAAGTTTTTGGAATGTGATCTGGCTAAATATGACCAAATATCATTTTTCCAGGTAAATGATAAAAGCATAATGGGTCAAAACTAAATTGAATTTGATGGCAGATATATGGTATCTTATATCCTCGTAGGTACTTTCTGCCTTTGTGTCAAGAACACGGACAAGTGATTGACAAGCACTGTGGGACTGGAAACAGTCTTATTTTTCCCTCTAGTGGTAACTTTGCAGACATTTAGATATTAATTTTTTTATTTATAGATTTGTAAAATATTCCTCTAAGGGTTTCTCCTAACTCAGAATTTTATTTTCTAATTTATTTACAACTAGATGGGCTTTCTCTGCTTGTTTAACCACATATTTATAATTACATAATATAGATAATGATTTCTTTAACTTGAAGGTCAAAGAATTTTTTTTTTTTTTTTTTGCTTTAAGGCAAATTGGCCAAAAATGAGTATTCCAAACCACTAGTTTACTTACTGATAACCTCTTGGTAACTTAAGTTTATTTTACAACTTATGAAATGCATCTTAAAGTAATTTTGTCCACCAATATATTTATTTTATTTTAGTGATACTTATTTTACCTTTACAAGGATAGAAATTAAAGTACCAAAGCAGATCTGAAACATCTCCTTTCGCCAAAGTTTTCAAATCTGCCCTATCTTAGATGGAAAAGACTGTCTCAGTAATTTATTTGGGGGCAACTTAAGGCTATCTTCCACCAAGAATATTAAAATTTCCTCAGAGCATCTAAAATTAAAATATCTCAATTGAAATTTCTCTTGTGTCTTACATTTCCAAAGATTCCAGAAGCTCAACAGGACATATAAGCATATCACAACATTTTTCCCACATTTCCAATATCGATCAACAATAAGTTAGGGTATACTTTAAAATAACTAAAAGAGTAAAACTGAAATATTTCTAACACAAAGAAATGATAAATGGCTGAGGTGATTGGTACCCCAATTACCCTGATTTGATTACTTCACGTTGTATGCCTATACGAAAACATCACATGTACCCTATAAAGATATATGACTATTATATACCCAAAAGAATTAAAAATTAATTTTTTCTAAAAAAATGGAATGGCTGCAGATAGGCTTCCCTGGCACTGGAAATGAAGCCCAATCTTTGCCTCCACCAATTCCTAGTCAGTTCACAGGAGATGTTTTCAAATAGGCCTGCAACCCCATTTGCAATTTGAGATTCTGGGTAAACCTGCTCTGGCTCGCATAATAAATCCAAAGCCCTGCTAATACCAGATTTCATTTTCCATAGCCATAACCACAGTTTGGGAGCCTTGCCACCTTGTAAGGTTTGGAGCACATAAGCCAGATGCTCCCAAAGATAAAGTGCTGAGTGAGCTGGCTCTAACAGAAGAAAGCAAACTTACCCTTGTTAATATCACATCCTGCTGACGTTAAATAAGACCCAGTGTAGCCGTCCAGCAGTTACGCTCACAGCTGGAATATAACCACTAGAGGCTTGTCCCACTACCTAAGTCCTAGTCTCCCTGTCCCTTTCCATTTCCTAGTGTGTATGTGTGTGTATATATATATCTCTAAATCTCATATGCTGAATATATCGAAAGTTCTTTCTCAAGCGTGTAAGAAAAAGCTGACTAGAACCCAAGATCTCTTAAAATTCAAACTCTATTCTATGACACCCAACCTCTGCAAGGTTCTCAGTTCATCATAGGTAGTTACGTGAAAGGAAACAGGGCTTGACCAATAAATACTTCATTACTGCTCCACATGCTAATGTAATCTTTTAGAAAGTGTAATCATACATTCCAGTTTGCCTAGGGCTGCCCCTATCCTGAATTAGGGGGGGAATTAATAAATGTGGACCTTCTGAACTCTCAGAAGTGTCTAGTTTTCAATGATGTGTTACTTAGTTCCCCCACTGTGTGTGAGTTCACATTGAGAGGCAATGTCGACTTTTCCTGAGTACAAAAGCCTGTCTATCAGAGTCAAATACTCTAAGCATCCTTCTTGGCACCTTTCTCTCTAAGCCACACTCAAATCATCCTTAAGGTGAGCAAAGGTGAGTCCAAGGAAAAATATTTCCACTTCAGTAGTGATGAGTTGAGAAATAGAGAAGACTTTGAGTTCTTTCTAGGATGAAAGAGCGGTGAAGACTACCAATGTAGTAATAACCTCTTCCTTAACATTTACTTAGCACAGAAACCAATTAATCCACAAGATTTGTCAAGATAATTGACATAAAGTGAGAAAAGGAACAAACCATTTATGTACACATTTTTTTCTAAACTTCTTTCTAGTCTGTGACACATTTTGTCTTTTCCCTGAATTAATCACAATATTATTGCTCATAGAATAAATACATATATAGTAGAAATAAAGGTATGTTGTTCTGCAGGCTTGTGCATATCCCATAAGATACTTTCCCTATGCACATCCCGTAGGATATTGTCATAGTTTCCTTACAACTAGCGTCTAGCTTGCTTAATCCATGAGAGCGCTTCACCATTGCCATTCTCTGGCAAGTGACTCGCATACTTAATGGGTAAGTGGCCGACCCCAGACTGAAAGCTCTGCAGCCATTCTTCTCTTGACATCAAGTGGAATGGCATCCAAAGTTCTGTAAATGAAAATGCTTATAAATCAAAACTAAATTCCACACTAATTTTTCAGTAATACCATATCACAGGTGCCAACACTCAATTAAATGAAAAAATAAGCAGCCGATCCCCAACATCTAGCAAATCATTTGTATTTTTCTGCAATAAGTCCTCAATGTGATCACTATATTTTACCTTGATTTAAGATGACAACTTTCACATTCCCTAAACATTAATTATGGCTGGATTTTCCTCTTCTCTGTGATAGCAAATAGGAAATTAGATGATCAATTCCAGCATCCTGCCACTTATCTCATTGGGGGCATTTAAAACAATTAGCTCATCTATTTGTTCCCTTTAAAGAATACCAAGCACGGCTCCCTGTGTCTGTTTGGAGGAAATATCACTAAAAGTGCCAAATGTGGGAAATAAAGTGCAGTGTAGCACATAATGGGGTACAATTCACAGCCAACAAAATGTTAGATCTGAGGGAATCCCCAAATGGCTCCAATGCTTCTGTCCAAAATCTCCCTCACAGGTGCAGGATTCAGGGAGACTGAAAAAATACAGAATGATAAAAAATAAACTTTTTTTTAGTAACTTGCCATTTATATTCTTTGTTTAGCATTTAAGGCTGGAATTTTTTTCTGTAGAGTCTTGGCAAGATAATGAGACATGAAAATGTATATTAGAAAAACTAAGAAGTTTTATAATTGAAACAAAACATGAAGACTAAAATTTTTTCAATTATAGAATCTGCCTCCATCCCATCCATATTTATTCCCAACAAAGATTTGTAGATAATCCAGCCAGGATATTTTTAATGGTAATAATATCCAGTGAAGAAAGCACTAGATAATAAGGACAAATATACTGGGTATAGGTTTAAATAATTTTGAAATTTGATTTTTGTTGTTTCATCTTTATATAAACTGTACTATTTACAAGGATTTTTAAGGCATAGAGTTTCATGGGATACAGATGGAGAGCAAGTAACTTTCATTTTAAAATTGGATTTTTTTTTTACCATCTTTTAATTGCTAAGGGACCTACATAGAAATTGTCTTGCTTGAAAAATCTTTCTTTTTCCTGATTTCATTGATGTAGAAGTTAAAAGCTTCTACTTCTTCTCCTGGGTCAGTACATCAACTGAAAATACCTTTAAAGAGGACAGAGGCACACAGCAATTCATTTTTTAAAGTTGTAGAGAGGATGTGCTCTGGGGAAAAAAATACACAAAGTTTTTGAAGGGTAGAAAAAAAGACACCTGTGTACAGCCTAAGAACTGAGTCAATGTTGGATTTACCTGACTGATGGTCTTCATGGTGTGATGGTAGAAGTTCTGGAAAGACTCGTTTGCCTGAAAATACTCCATTCCCAGAAGCCAAGACCTTTACCTTGTAGAGTTTTGAATGATTTAGGGCTTCAGAAATCTCATAAAGTAAAACATGTTGAGCTATTAACAACATAACAGCTAAACTGTTGGTTATGTTTCAGCTTCATAGCTACTAGCAAGAGCAAGTCTTTAAGGTAACTAAGACATAGGATTGGAGGGAAGAAATAAAGGAAATTTTTCTGAGAGGAAAAATAAGAACCTAAAATAAATATCTGTTCCACTTTACCATTTTGCCTTTGGTCTCCTCAAGGAAAATACTATTAAAATTCCTAAAAATAGAAATTCAGTTTGTTTTCTGCTTTCCCTATGTATTAGTCTTCCTGATGGACCCTAACTAGAAGATGGGGAGTGTCTCATACTTGCCATCAATCCTTGACATATCTTGGCCATGGCAATAGAACAGGGTGAGGTGAACAGAACGTGTGCTTCAGTATGAAGCTGGCCGGGTTTGAGTCTCTTTGCCTTTCCATCTGTGTGACTCAGAGCAGTCATTTAATACATCTAATGTTTAATTATTTAATTTGTAAATAATGATTGTGGGATTTGACACCCACATGCAAAGTACTTAGTGCACACAAAGTGATCAGGAAATCGTAATTAATATTCAGGGATAGCAGACAAGAGTTGGTTAGATAGCAATTTTAGGAATGTATTTCTCCATCAAATATTTGAGAATAAAACTGTAGACCTTTTATTCCTATAGATCAAAGTTAATAGTCTCAGTCTCGGGCTCTTGTATTGAACTAAGTAACAGTTGGACAGAGTCTTTGAATTAAGGAAACATTTAGAGATTTATTTAACCCAGAATTTGTACTTAAAACTGTCAGTTCAATGGAGAGTGAAGGAAAAAAATGTCATTTGGAGTCATCAAATAAATGGGATAATTGGAGACTTAAGTGTGTGCCTCTACAAAATTTAGAATGTTCTCTCATAACTGTGTCTTTTAGTTTGTCCACTGTGCTAATTTTAATTTGTAGACTCTACTAGCCTATTCTAGATTCCAAATCAATTCATCTCTCGATGTTTTATGATTTCCCCAGTCAGTCATTATCTTCCATCTTTTCATTGCAGCATGCCCAGTGATAGATCTTACTCACTTCTACATCTTTCACTCTTTAAATAACACATAATTTGGGGAAAATTCCTCATAATTTTGCTCTGTTATCAGCACCTACTACTCTTTTCTGGAAAGAATTTTGGTCACTTCTCTGCTAGAAATATCTTCCAGCAAGGACCCTCTTTCTCTGCTATCTACAAATTTCACTTTCATGTCTCACTAACATCCTCAATATCCTCCAGGGAGAACTTTTCACCTTTTGAAAACCCCCATACATTCTGACCAATAAGTTGACAACATTCTTTATGATATTTAAGCACAGAGTAAAGACAGAATTTTCTTCCCTATCATGTCACTGAACTTTCTTTCTCTGGCCTTCAGTGAACTCTCCTTGTACCAGCCTGGTTATGCCATCTCTATTTTTAATATCAATAAATGACCATCATATTAAATTACATTTCCAAATATATTTTATGTGGTTCTCATACTTTTTTTTAATCTTTCGCTTGCTTAATAGTGAGCATTCATGAAATGGTATTGGTTTGCTATTAATAGCTAATAATTAAATAAGGTGAATTGAATATTAGAACTACTACATATTTTGTTGTTTTTGTTTATCAACCTATGCAGTTACTTTAGGCAAGTGAGTTAGTTTTCCAATAGCCAAATAAATTCTTAGAGTCATAAAGTAGTAGTCTTGAAATTCTTTAGAATCATAGACTACAAGTTTAGAAGACCATCTATAAAAAAATTTCCTAAAATGATCTGGTAACCTCTGGCTTGCAACTCAATTTCTCTAAGGAACCGCAAGCTACTTTCTGATATTGTTTTACCCTAATGTGATTATGCTATGCCTTTGATTCTAGATTAAATGAAGAATTTAGTTATTCTTTAAGTCAGTTACAGATCATTTTTACTGGTATCTTTCTAACAACAATGTCCAATTAATAATTAGGGATAGATTTGGTTTCTGGCAGGAAAAACCAGAACTGAGTTGGATAGAGCTGAGTCATTAATCAAAGTTTGGGACTCAAGGCCCACACAGAGGCTTCAACCATGACTAACCACAACATGTGACCGAAAGAAGGGTGACTTCTTTGACTACACTTCAGACAAGAGATTCCCAATGTACCCTCTTCCAACTCACTCTTTGTTACTTGACTGAATATTAAATATACAAAATTCCTTTAAGAAACAGACTTAAGAATAATATATCCTTACAGCTTTACCTTCTATGGGACAAGCTCCTTCTAAACATCATTTTGAAATAATGAATTCTAAAATGTATGCTTATTACATAATCATAACATTTGGTAGGCCCTAAGATTTCATCTATTTAGCTCCATTTCTTTTAATAAGAGGATACTGAGTCTCATAGAGTATAAATGATACTTTTTCAAGGTCATAAACCTTGTTAATGACAGATTTGTGACAATAAACCAGGCTGTCTGACAACACTGTCTCTATACACACTTGCTGCTCAAAATAGAATTACCTGCCTTTCTTCTGTTGTAGCTATATTACTAAAAGACCTTTTAGATCTCTGTCGACATTGAATGGGCAACTAACCAGTTATTTAAAAGAAGTATTTCCAAACATTGTAGATTTATATTCTTATTTAGAGTTTCATTTTAAATTTTGAAAATGAATATTTTTAAATCATTTTTTTCTATAATTAATTCAGATAGATAACTCAGGACTAGGCTCTGATCTCTCTATGGATAAGAGATACATAGTAATATGTGTGTATTTTTGGCACTGATTTCCAACTAGTGATTGGACTATCCAAAAGATTAGGAAACAGTTCTATTCCTTTTATTTAGCCAATTACAACTCCACTCTCCCTTTGCTTATCATCATATACATAATGAGACACCACTTAGACTAGTTTCAGTGTAATATACTGACACCACTGAAGCTGCCTGGAAACCTGCTGGGCTGCTGTTTCCTCGTTCCCCATTACAGCTCATCTTTTTAGAATTCCTCTGAAGCTCAAGTATAAAACTATGAAAACATAGACATAAAGAAATAGTCTTAATAAGAGTGAAACATTTCAATAAGCACCTGTCCACCAAGTCCCAACTTGTAGATTAAATTGCTTAAACATCTTTGATTTCACCAACTTATTTTTAGAATTGTACTTTTTCAATGTGTTATTGGCCACAAGTCTGAGAACAGCAGGGTTAATATAGCACATGGTAGAGTTAGCCCATCTGTTCAGGTTTCCATCCAACCATGTCATTTTATGAGCTCTCTCTAGGAGATTTTTGGTTATCCAATTTGTAGTACTCTCTAATATAAACAGCCTGGTATCACTTGAGAAGCTCAGTGAGCCAAGCCAAATGATGTGAAATTGCTTGCAGCAAGTACAGTTAAATTAGAAATGCTTTAAAATATATGTATTATATATAATTTTCTATTCCTTTTACATTTGGAACACAGGTAATACATGTTTATTATAGAAAAAAAATCTTAAATTAAAATAAACAAAAAGGAGAAGAAAGATATAAAAATCACCCACAACTTCACCTCCCAGAAAAAAGCATTGTTATATTATTGGTACATATTTGCCCAAATTTTATCAATTCACATATAGGAATGTATAAAAATGGATTTATAAAAAGGTTCTCCATAAATTTTTTAAATAAGTTTATTTTCACCTAGAAATACAAGGTATTTTCTCCTGTAAATAAAGATTTCTCCCTAAATGTTGAATATGTATGTATTGTATTTGCATACAGATGATTTTTTTAATTTTAAACAAATTGAAATTACTAGATATATTTATTAACATGTGCAGATTAATGCCATCATTTCAGATGAATTTTGTCTTAAGAAAACTGAAATGTAAATAGCTCTTAAAAACTTAAATGTAAATAGTTTTTGGATAATCTCTAACACTGAGGACTAAAGTAGTTTGGGGTCAAAGTAGTTTTGGATGAATTTAATGATGAATAAATGGATTGGCATGGATTGCTTAACATGATTGATTAGGCCAGTGATCCTATCCCTTTCTTAACTTTAAATGTCTGTTTGGTACACTATGGGGGGGTGCAATCGTAGAGACCATAGCAGTAGTAGCTTTCAAGTGTGGGAAGACTAAAGGAAGCCCATGTCAGATAAGACAGATTGTGTGGGGGAAGTAAAAACAGACAAGTCATGTTGGATTATAAGTACATAAGGCAGGCTCTGTCCTATAAATTAAGGTTTATTAAAGTTACAGTCACAAGATTCTAACTAAAAGTACAACAAGACCCTACAGGACCATATTTCTCATTTCACCTCCATCAAACCTTTTAAGCTCAGGCCACACAGTCATGAAATTAGTTCTAAAAAAGTAATAAAAGTTTTTTCTTCTGACAAAAAACATTTAATTAGAGCAGCACAGATAAAATGCCTCCAGCAATCCTAGCTCTAATCTCGACAGTAGTCCATTTTCGATGGAAAATTTGTGCTGATTTCATGATGACTTCCTGGAAAAAGTTGACATATTTCATGGTTATTTCATGGACCGGAAAAAATGCATATAACAGTGATTTAATTATTATTTCATAATAAAATCTCAGTTTCCAAAAACCTATTTCTATGTGTCACGATTGAAGTGGTCTCATCTGTTACATCACTGTAATTCCCATTTCTAGTAAACAGTTTCCAAAACAAATTCTGAGGACTGCTATTTTTCACTCTTCAGAGACAGAATATCCAATTCAAAAGAATTAGAAAGCTACTTCCAGGAACAATGTGGCAGAAGAATTAGTATTCACTGTCTTCTGCTATCCTGCCAACCACCATGTTTCCACACTCAATAAAGGACAAAAGAAGACAAACATGAAGAGATTGGAAGCAGAAAGTTCTGAGCTCTGAAACTACAGCACAGACTCACCCCACATATTTTAGGGAATCTTGCTATGCAGAGTGGCCATAAATGGACAGAATGAAGGAAATAGATACATGCCATATCATACTCCATTTGTTTTAGAGAAAGCAGTATGGTGTTTCAAGAAAGAGTTAAAGAATTAAAAGAAGTCATTTACCCTAATACCATATATTGAGGCTGACTTCAAGGAAAGACAATGGGAGAGACAGGACCAGCTAACCACGAGTAGTCTTTCCTAGGTCAATAGTATGTGGCAATTCTGCCAAGGCTGGGAGTCCAGGTGCCATGAATACCCAAAGGAAAGCCTGCAAGCATCAGGAATACTCCCCAACCTAGTTTCTAACATATTGGCTTGAAACACTGGGCTAAAACATGCTATGCTGAAATGAAGGAACAGTCCTCTAAAGAGGCAGGACACTTTTTTGATTCAGTGAGAAGTAGCATCAGGCAGGAAATTGGAATTAATCTTCGAGTACCAGAGTAAAACCTAGGCCAAACAAAGAAACCATTCATGAAAAATTTCACCTTTGATATATAATTTTTACCATGTGCTGAGACAGACTTGGAAAGAGGTAGCTCCCCATGTTAAAACTTGGAAATGCTTAATTCCCTACTCTTAAAACTCAATGGGTTGAGTTTGTTCTTTTTCTAGTTCTTTGAGGTAAAACATTAGATTGTTTATTTGTGATCATTTTTCTTTTTTGATACACGCATTGATTGGTATAAATTTCTCTCTTAGGACTGCTTTTACTGCATGCCATAAGTTTTGTTTCCATTTTTGTTTCTCTCAAAGTAATTTTTAATTTCCTATTTGATTTCTTCTATGATCCATTGGTTGTTTAGTAGCATGTTGTTTAATTTTCACATATTTGTATCCTTTCTAAGATTTCTCCTGATATTGATTCCTAGTTTTATGCCATTGTGATCTGAAAGGATACTTAATATGATTTCAGTTCTTTAAAATCTGTTAATTTTTTTTGTGGCCTAACATATGATCTATACTAGAGACTATTCCATTGAATGAATAATAAAGAGTGTCCCACCAAAAAACAACAAAAAAAAACAAACAAAAACAAACAAAGCCCAGAACCAGACAGCTTCACTGCTGAATTCTAACAAACAATTAAAGAAAAACTAATACAAATTCTTCTCAAACTCTTCCAAAAAAATTGAAGTAGACGGAATACTTCTAAACTCATTTTATGAGGTTATCATTACCCTGATACCAAAGCCAGACAAGGACATCACAAGAAAAGCTGAATTCACAGAAGCAAAGAGTAGAATGATGATTACAATGATTATAGTCAACAATAATGTATTACATATTTCAAAATAGCTTAAAGAGTAAATTTTAAAGGTCTCATCATAAAAAATGATAGGTGAAGTGATGGATATGCTAATTACTTTGATTTTATCATACCACATTGTATACACACATCAAAACATCACATTATACTTTATAAATGTGTATAATTATGATTTGTCAATCAAAAATAATGTTAATAATAATTTTTTTTAAAATTTTATCTGCTGGAAAATTAGAAACATAAGCCTGAATTATCCATGCATAAAGCCTAAGATGGAAGAGACTAAGGATTCTATCTAAATCTTTCCCACCCTATAGTGAACAGAAAAATGATTTTATACGCTTAAGTAAAGTCAACCAGGAAAGACATATCCCTCGTCATAAATGAATAAATGGGAAATGAGATAGAGCCAAATATTTTAAGCTAATAATTTTTGTGATGACACTGCAAACAAGAAATAAAATAAGAATGTACTTTTGAAAAGTAAATTACCATGGGAAATATGAGTCAATTTTAGTTAGTGTCTACCTTTTGTACTCTCTAGGGTAACCAAAACATAAACTCTATAAAACAAGTGATAACAAGGCTAAAAACTACAATGGAAATCATATTATAAGATATTTGTTTTTTAATACAAGGAAACTAATTGAGATAGAAATTTGGATATACTTTTAAAAATATCTTTTTCTTCAAATGTAAAAGAAAAGGACAAAATCCAAAAAGACAGCAATCAAAGAGGAAGGACTTTTATCACAGAAAGATAATAAATCCAATTGAAAAATAACTAAAAGAAATAATATTTAAAGATACCAAAAAAGAAAACTTTCTAGAACTTGCAGAGAAAGATCTGAATCTACAGACCAAAAACTTTTGCCATATACCAGGAGAACTATACAAAATTATTGTTCAACAACTTTTGACTTATAAAATATCAAGTTCATTGCACTTAACTTAAAAAAATGGCAGCACCCAGACATAGCCTAGAAGTTTTGAAATCTTCAGCTAAAAATTTTCATTTGTGCCTTAAAAATTTACTTGCAAAGGAAAAAAATCAGTATGTCCTCAGAAATCACTCATATCTCTAATGATAAGAGAAAATGAAGAAATGTCAAAAAATACGATTGGAAAATGATTGCACCTTAACAGTTTTTTATATTAAAAAATTGATATTTATATACAAAACAATAGATATACATTCCTGGGAATTTAAATACCCTCAAAAATGTAGTTGTCAAAGATCTTTCTGCTACTTGAAGATATTTATTAGGAAATGGAAAAAGGGAACAAATAAAAAAATAATAAATGTAAAAGGTATAAAAGGGCTAACAGAGTGATAAAAATTGTTTAAATTTACAAGTAAATGCAAATAGTTATTGTATATAGGCATTAAAAATATGAGTGTCAGAAATTATTTTTTATTAAACAGATGTATAAAGTACATGATAAATAATAAATTGTAATAAAAATCCTGACCATATTGGCAAGGTTGGAAATTATTAGAGGGAAAGAAATGAGAGTGCATAATTTACAGTACCTTTTTTAGAGACTCTTCAAGAATTGCAGTTTCTTTCTTGTTTTGGATTATTAGGGAACTAGATAAAAGCATTTCTGGTTCCAAACAAAGCATAGAATTATTTTTTCTAGATCTGTGAATATGATGTTGGTATTTTGATAGGGATTGCATTGAATCTGTAATTTCAATGCAAATACTACTTTGGGTAGTATGGACATTTTAACAATGTTGATTCTACTGATCCATGAGCATGATATGTTTTTCCATTTGTTTGTGTTGTCTACAATATCTTTCCTTAGTGTTTTGTAGTTCTCTTTACAGAGTTATTTCATCTCCTTGGTTAAGTATGTTCGTAGCTATTTTATTTTCTTTGTAGCTATTGTGAATATATTGAGCCTTTGATTAGACTCTCAGCTTGACTGTTATTGGTGAATAGAAGTGCCACTGATTTGTGTACTTTGATTTTGTAACCTGAGACTTTAACAAATTTATTTATCAATTCCAGGAGTCTCTTGGTGGAGTCTTTGGGGTTTTCTAGATATATGATCATATCATCAGCAAAAAGCAATAGTTTGACTCCCTCTTTCCTGATTTGGATACCCTTTATTTCTTTCTCTTGACTGATTGCTCTGGCTAGGAATTCTAGCAATAGGTTGAATAGAAATGTTAACAGTGGGCATCTTTGTCTTGTTCCAGTTCTTAGTGGAAATGTTTTCAAATTTTCCCCATTCTGTATGATATTGGCTATAAGTTGCTCATGTATGGCTTTTATATTCTTGAGATATGTTCTTTGTATGCCTAGTTTGTTGATGGTTTTTTTTTAACACGAAAGGATGCTAATTTTTGTCAAATGCTCTTTCTACATCAATTGGCATGATCATATGGCCTTTGGTTTTGCTTTTGTTTATGCAGTGAATCACATTTATTGATTTCCATATGTTGAAACAACCTTCCATCCCTGGGCTCGTCATGGCAGATAATTTTTTGATGTGCTATTGAATTCAGTTTGCTAGTATTTTACTGAGCACTTTTGCATGTATATTCATAAGGGATATTGGTCTGTAGTTTTCTTTTTTGGTTGTGTCCTTTCCTGGTCTTGGCTCATCTTTGACAAAGCAGACAAAAATATATACTGGGGAAAAGAAGCCCTATTCAATAAATGGTGCTGGGAATATTGGAAAGCCACATGCTGGAGTTTGTAACAGGGTACGTATCTCTCATCACTCACAAAAATTAATTCAAATGGACTTAAACATAAGATGTGAAACCATAAGAATTCTAGAAGAAAATGTTGGAAAAACTTTTCTAAATATCAGCCCAGGCAAAGAATTTATGAAGAAGGCCCCAGTGGCAATCACAGCAACAACAAAAATAAATATTAATAAATGAGACTTGATTAGATTAAAAAGCTTCTGCACAGCTAAGGAAATAATCAACAGAGCAAAATAGACAACCTACAGAATGGGAGAAAATATTCATAAGCTATACATCTGATAAAGGTCTCATGACCAGGATCTACAAAGAACTAGAGCAAATCACCAAAGACAAAGGAACTCCATTAAAAAGTGGGCAAAATACATGAACAGAAGCTTTTCAAAAGAAGACAGACAAATGGCCAATAAAGCATATAAAAAAAATGCTCAACATCACTAATCATCATGGAAATGTAAATTAAAACCACAATGAGATGTCACCTAATCCCAGTGAGAATGGCTTTTATCAAAAAGTAAAAAACAGTAGATGCTGGCATGGATATGGAGAGAAAGGAACACTCATACACTATTGGTGGGACTGCAAATTAGTACAATCTCTATGGAAAACAGCACGGGATTCCTCAAAGAACTAAAAGTAGATCTACCATTTAATCCAGCAATCCCACTACTGTATATCTACCCAAAAGAAAAGTAGTCATTTTATCAAAAAGACACCTACACTCAAATATTTGTTGCAGAACAATACACAATCACAAAGTTAAGGAATCAACCCAAGTGCCCATCAATTCATGAGTGGATTAACAAAATGTGGTATATGTATTCTATGGAATAATACTCAGCCATAAAAAAGGATGAATTAAGGCCTTTTGCAACAATTTGGAGGGAACTGGAAACCATTATCCTAAGTGAAGTACCTAAAGAATGGAAAAACAAACATCATGTGTACTCACTATTAAATTGAAACTAACCCATGAGCACACATGTTCACTTGAGGGAAGTAAAACACAGTGGAAATTAGGCAGGAGGAACGGCAAGGAGGGGATGGGTGAAAACCTACCTAAAGTGTACACTGAACACTATCTGAATGACACTATCTGGATGACGGGCACACTTATAACCCTGACTCAAGCATAACAAAATCAATACATGTAACCAAAAACATTTGTACCCCCATAATATTTTGAAACAAGAAAAGCATTTTTTAAAAATTACTTTACATAAATCATTGGAATTTAAAGCAGACTACATATAGTGCAAATTGAAGGGATTTTTTTTTTAAGAAAAAAGCAATCCATATATAAAAAATACATAAAACTTCTAATGAAAACTTCAGGTAAGCAAAGAGCTATGACTGTCTATTTGGCAACAAATGTAAATGGCATACAGTCATCTCCAAAAAAAGATGTTTCAGAAAAGAACATTGATTTATGGTTATGAATAAAAGACACTCTTTTATAAAGTAACTCAGAAAGGTTAAAAGAGGCCAGGTGTTGTGGCTCATGCCTGTAATCCTAGCACTCTGGGAGGCCGAGGCAGGAGGATCACTTAAGGTCAGGAGTTCGAAACCAGCCTGAGTAAGAGTGAGACCCTGTCTCTACTAAAAATTGAAAGAAATTAATTGGCCAATGAAAAATATATAGAAAAAATTAGCCAGGCATGGTGGCTCATGCCTGTAGTCCCAGCTA
>CAUYRT010023950.1:0-22839 GCA_963574885.1 Lepilemur ruficaudatus
GAGCAATAGACTGAGACAGTCTCTAAAAAAGAAATTACCAAGGCCGGGCGTGGTGGCTCACACCTGTAATCCTAGCTCTCTGGGAGGCCGAGGCGGGCGGATCGCTCAAGGTCAGGAGTTCGAAACCACCCTGAGCAAGAGTGAGACCCCGTCTCTACTATAAATAGAAAGAAATTAATTGGCCAACTAAAAGTATATAAAAAAAAAAAAATTAGCCGGGCATAGTGGCACATGCCTGTAGTCCCAGCTACTTGGGAGGCTGAGGCAGAAGGATTGCTTGAGCCCAGAAGTTTGAGGTTGCTGTGAGCTAGGCTGACACCACGGCACTCACTCTAGCCTGGGCAGCAGAGTGAGACTCTGTCTCAAAAAAAAAAAAAAAAAAAAAACTACCAAGAACAATTCACTGTTATAACTGACATGGGGAGTTTTTCTTGTGCTGCTGAGTCAGCAAGATTATGGTATTTCTTTTTTATGGTCACTGACCCAAAAACTTTGTCCTTTTCAACCTCTCATTCCCTCCCATTTACACAATACTGTCTTCTTGAATGTCAGCCTCAGAGTCTGTCTCCCCAAGAAGCCTTGAGTAATCTCTACCCCTCTCGGCAAAGAAAATCATACTCTTTATTTGAATTCATACTGTACTATTTTCTCTACTACCAATTTGTCCCTTATCCTGGGCAGCCTTTACTAATAACTAACCTCTCATATGCCTATTTGTATTGTAACTAGATAAAATATAAGTTTCGTAAATTCAGAAATGTACTTGAATAGGTCTTATTCTCCTAATTTATCTAGCACATTATAACCGACCAATATGTGTGCTACTTGATGAAAGAAAGGAAAAGAGCAATGAGAAGATTATCCCCTTACTTTTTTATATTAAAAAAGCCTGTAGTTGTCAATTTTAACTTAAATCACAATGTCATTGGAAATGACTTAATATTTGTTAGGCAATCAATGGTAATAACGATGTTCTTGAAATGAAAATAGGTATCTTATAATCTGCAGAGAGCAATATAAAATGAGAAAAAATGAGACAGTTATTATAATACTTACTTTTAAGTAAACAGATTTATTTTATTTTAAAATTATTGCAAAGAAATTCTGGTTGACTTTTCTTCAAATATTTCTATTGATTTCTTTAACTGATGGATAGATGGCAGCCTGAAAAATTATGCCTGCCTTGTAAGTAGTGTTCTGCCTTTCTGTCATTCAACCATTAAATGTCCCATACCCAGGTGACAGCCTCAGCAAAACACATCTAGTATTATATCAAAGCCTGTCATTCTCCTTGCCAAGGGCCTGACCATAAAAGGTGTGTGGATTTGAGCAAGCTACTGAAATTCAATCAAAATAGAAAGTGTGTATTGGGAGACTGATAGTGGGGATCAGAGTAATAAGGAGGATGGAGTTTTAAAATTACTGTAAAGATCAGGGACAAGTTTCTCATAGATATCATGAAAACAGTTCCCCCCTTTAGTTAAAATAAGTAACATTTTTACAGTCTTATGATTGTATATAAAATATAGTATGTATCAATAAAGCATCATTATTCAAAAAATTTAGGCTCACTTGGAACAGTGTGATAATGTATAAAAAGATAAAGAGACCACTGGAACTATTTGGAAAGTCCAAGACTGGCACTAAATGGAATTTCAATATGATACAGGCAGGATTCTAATAAATGCAGTTAATATTTTGCCTTTCATTTTTTTAAGTAAATATATTTAGAAAACTTTGAAGGAGTAATTTAGAGAAAAATTAAAATTCCATCTATAAATCAAACTTAAACTAAAAATAGAATAAAAATTAAATGCAAAAAAAGAAACTATGAAACATTAGAAGAAAATGTGACAAAATTACTT
Organism: Lepilemur ruficaudatus; assembly: GCA_963574885.1. Lineage (NCBI taxonomy): Eukaryota > Metazoa > Chordata > Mammalia > Primates > Lepilemuridae > Lepilemur > Lepilemur ruficaudatus. The sequence continues at coordinate 1,866 of CAUYRT010023950.1, forward strand.
TATAAATTTAGAGTGGGAACTCATTTCCAAAACTCACAAAAGAAAGTATGGACAATTTTACATTTAAAAAAACACCTTCATGGAACAAAAAGAAAAAAGAGTAAAGTCAAAAGGTGAGAACATCAGTTATAAAAGACAAATGCAAACATATTATTAATAGATTATTTGGAAATAAAAGCTGGTTTCAGAGGAATTTGTCAAGTCATCCAGTTTAAAATGTCTAATAAGTGGCTGAAAATACAGGACAAACCTCACAACAGAAGTTAAGTGCTCCAGATATAGTTGGGTTTCATCTACATACGGATAATTCTGGAGGTAAGGGAATCAATAAGACAGAGAAGAAGAGAGGATACAGAAAGGAAAGAACTCATCCTGTGAAAAACAGTATTCTCCAACAAGAGCAGGAGGATAAAATAGTTCTAAGAGAAAGACAAGTAATGGACTCAGAGGTAGAAAGGAAGGAAATCAGTACATTCCAACGCTACAGGCTCTAAAAAGTCAGTTTCTACAGGGTGGTAGAGGAAGAAGACTACTATGTCAAATTCCATGGTTCAGGTATATTTCCATCAGAGCATAAGAATGTGTATGTGTGTGCAGAATGTTGTATACCTGTGTATACATATATGTATATATATACACATATGTGTATATGTGTGCAGAATGTTGTATACCTGTGTGTACATATATGTATATAATATACATGTTACTAAAGGTAAATATTAATCAATCAAGCTTATTATTTACTGGCTACTCTAATAAACCATTTAGTTCTACAATGTAATATATTGGAAATTTCTGTGGCCTTAAGTTTTTCACCTTGACTTTTGCTGTGGAAAGCTAAGATTCAGTCGCTGTTGACTTTGACATCACCATTTGAGAGATAATAAGGCTGGATCTCTTTGAGAACATTAAGAAAAATACCAAATTTATCACTAATGCATATAATAGGAAAACTAGCTTCCCAACTTTCTTATATACTCATTTTCAGACCTTACAAGGTCATTATACTTTATTAGTAGTACTTTAAAGACAAAAGATGAAACATTCTATTTGCAGCAAAAAAGCCTACTATATTCAATGTGTTATCATTATTCCATGAGTTTAATGGGGGTTGCAGGTTTCAAGAAGTAAAATAGGTGATTTTTTACCCATTGCCTTGTAAGTAGGTCATGTTACAATCCCATTTCTCTATTGTCTCTATCCACAACTGTGGATAAGGATAACAATTCAGACGAGAATAATTCTAATGAAAAATAAATATCTCTAGCACTAGTATTTACAGGATGTCAAAGATCTTACTTTTTTTTTCTAATCTTTCCTTTGTACTGATTTCTTAAAAGAAAACAATTCACATTTTAAAGTGGGTTTTTTATTCAGCTTTTTCAAAATGGAAAGCAAATCATGAGATAAGGATGTCTATGTCATGTACATCTAATCTGCTATTGTTTAGATTTTTAAAACCACTTTTAATTTGAAATGAAACATCTTGATAGAAATCTTTCAAGGTGGCTTTTTAAAACAGTTCTGTTTTTTTGTTTTAATTTCCTACAGTAGAAGAAGACTCATTTTTTAATACACTTTATAGGCACTGAATAATCCTTTGGAGAGACAAGAGTAAATGACTTAGAGAATAGACAATATATGCACAGATCTAATTTGGAAATTAGTACTTGAAAAAATGTAAATGTGGGTGATTTCGAAAAATATGTACATATCTTTTAGTATTTTCCTTTCTTTATCTTTGGCGTTTCTTTTTTGTTTTACTCTTTTGCCTTCTCTAAATTTCGTTTCAAAATTCATTGTTCCTATGACTCATACCATCATTCTTCTGACTCATAAAGCTAGCAACTCTGAGATTAGCTAAGACTACTCTCCTCCTTCAGCTCACATCCAGTTAGTTATCATGCTCCAATGACTTGTTATTTGAAATATCCTTAGGATTGCATCCATCTTCTCTTTTTTGAGTCACCACTGAATTCACCACCTTAATCATTCTGGTTATGCACCTACTTCTTTTCTTCCTACACAGGTGCCAAATTCATCTTCTAAAAATGTAATTTTCATCATATCTCTTTCTAGTTCAGAAATTAGGCTTTTCATGTGTGAACAAATAATAGCTTCTGTCATCCATATAATGCAGCACATTTTTCAAAACATTGCAATATATATCATTTCGCTTTATCTTTACTAGAGAAAATATACATTGTTGACCTTCTCTTACAAATGAGAAAGGCTTAGCTATAAAGAGGTAAAGTAACTTGACTAAGGATATAAAGAAAAGTGGCCACAAGTCTATAATCGGAACAGTTTCCTTGACTCTTAGTACTCCTGCCATCTGACCACACTAAACTCAGCCTGTAGGCTATTCATTCACCTAGTCCCATTTTACTTCTTAGCGTCTCTAATTATTCTCAGTTATCATCCCATAAATAGCTGTTGGGGATCAAAGACAAGCAAAGTAGAGGAGGAAACAAACAATAAAGCCAACAGAAATTTTAAATGTTTCATTTGTAATCTTTTTTGTTGTTGTGAATCTTTAAATTCAACGCAACAATTGCAGCCAGACTTACACATCCAGGTACCTGAAACTGACATCTCTGCAAGGTTGATTCTCAGTACAGGGATAGTTACCTGGAGAAACTCCAGCCTAGAGATTTGAACCACAGAGAGTCTTAGCACATCATAGCAGTTACTATGGTTTGAATGTCACCTTCAAAACTCATGTCAAAATTTAATTGCCATTGAAACAGTATTAATAGGTCGGACCTTTAAGAGGTGATTAAGCTGTGAGGTCTCTACCTGTATGAATAGATTAATGCCATTACCACAGGAGTCAGTTATTGCAGGAATGGGTTCTAGGGGAGTATCTACACTCATTCCAATGGGCATTCGAGGTCTTGATTAAAACTTTCTCTAACTGACTAATAAAGAAAACATTATATTAGGACATATGGACTGATACAGTAAAGAGTTTAAGCCAACTACAAAGTTGGTGGTCACAATCCCCAATGTTGCCCTCAAGTCTGACATCAACTGAATGCTCACAGGGCCCCACCCCCATCCTCAGTTTCAATAATTTTGTAGAAGAACTCATAAAATTCACTGAAAGTTATTATAGCTATAGTTTATTCCATGAAAAGGATAGAGTTGACATGAGATAAAGGAAGAAGCACATGAGGCAAAATCTGGAAGAATTACCACATGCAGCACTTCCATTGTCCTTGCTCCAAGTCAGGACACATTACTCTCCTGGAACTGAAGCATGACAGTACATAGGGACCATTGACAATCAGGGAGTTCCGCTCAGCTTTGGTGTCCGGAGTTTTTATTGGGGCTTCCTCACATAGGTATGATTGATTGATTGGTTGGTTGTCCACATGGTTAATCTCAGTCTCCAAGTTAACTGATACCACAGACCAAGGGCCCAAACTCTACTTTGTACTGTTAGTCTTTCTACCTTGGTCAGTCCCTGCCCTAACACCTTATGGCTGTGGTCAGGTCCTATCCTAAGTTACACTATTAGACTAAGCATTATGACCCAAGGCCTACCAGACAAATAAGGACACTCTCATCAGGCATGACATTTCAAAGGCCCAGAAATTACCTCCCAGAAACTGAGGGCAAAGGCCAGACCTTTTTTGGCCAAATTCTTGACTATATACTACACTAGATAGTATAGTAGAGTCAGAAAAAGTATAACAAAAAATATGTAGGGGAAAAAATTTAAGGAAATATAATTTTTTCAGGAAAAAAAGAGATAAATGTCAGACACATCTATGTTTCCAAAACAAGAGATGAAATAGGATAACACTTAGCTAAAATTGAAGCTAGCTGAGAGACAAAGCAGAAACATAAAGCTAAAATAGACTTTAAAGGACAGTTTTAAAATGAAAAGGACACTACAGAATATTTATATGTACTAGATGCAATTAACAGTAGAATTGACATCGCTAAAAAAAACTCATATCAAATAAATTCTGTGAATGAAAGGCAAATACATTCATTGTCAATTCATCATTCATCAAAGAATATCAGAGAAAGGCATCCTTTTTAAATAAATGCTCAAAAATGCCACCATGAAAAGTCATCAAGAAAATTAAGAGTTTGAGATAACAGAAGGTGTGGCATAGAGGCAGTGATCATTAATCCAAGAATTAAAACTGAATAAATTATTCTAAATAAAGTTACAATTTATAATGTAAATTTTATCAGTCAGTCTCAAAAGATAAGACACAAATTTAAGATAATTTCCAACAAGCGGCCTAAAAAGTTAAATCATATTATTAAAACAAAAACTAGAGAAAAAAAACATATAATTATAATTAATTTAAAAGGATAATAGTTAAAATGATTAAATGTCCACCATATGCCATGATTGCCATGTATTTTTTTTCCTTTAATAATCTTAACAAATCTACAGGTGTCCCAAAAGTCACCATACTTAGGGAAAATGGGAAATTATTCAACTTCCCATTGAACAACAACTTTTGGGATGCCCTGTATAATGAGCCACAGTATTATCTCCACCTGTATTAGTTTCCTGGGGATGCTATAATAAAATTGCCACAAACTGGAAACAAAATGTATTAACTCACAGTTCTGGATGATGGAAGCCCAAAATCATGTTACTGTGCTACTAGCATGACTACATTCCCCCTGAGGGCTCTAAGGGGGGAATCCTTCAATGTCTCTTACAGTTCATGGTGGTGTCAGCATTCCTTGGCTTCCTTGTCTTGTGGCCACCTCTATCAATCTAATCTCTGCTTCTGTCTTCCTATCACTTTCTGTGTGCCTCTGTGTCTTCTTCTTTTTGTCTTTTACAAGGATACTTGTCATTGAATTCAGAGTCCATTCATGTAATTCAGAATGATTTTGTCCAAGATCCTTAACTCAATTAAATTTGCAATTACCTTCTTTCAAAATAATGTAATATTCACAGGTTCTGTCAATTAAGGCAAAGACATATCTTTTGGGGGCTACCCACCACACAATCTTACATATAAGAAATCACATCAGAGTTTAATTAATCACCCCAAACTCAGAGAAGTAAATGGCATAGGACTTGAAAACAATGAGTAATTATTTGTCTTCATCACAATTCTTGATTTTAAACACTTAAAAAAAATACTTTAACATAACACTTTAAAATCTATCAATTCATTATCCAACTTGAAGCACCTAATTCATTTTAATTAACATCCATATTAATATAAGGATATCTGTTATCTCTTTTTCATATTTAAAAAGGACTATTGTCTAAAAGAAAAAATGAAATAGCATATTTATCATTAATAAAAATTAGTGATTTTGTGATTGATATAATTGATTTAGAAATACAGGAGGATTTACAAGAAAAACTATTCAAAAGCTATTCAAAAGAAATACAAGAAAAGCTATTCAAAATTAATAAAAGAATTGAGCAATAATATTTGTTATTAAACTAGGTTAATAGTTTTCCCATAGATTGGTGCTCAAAATAACCTGCAACGTGTTGGTTATTGGCCTGTGACAAGATAAGGTTTTCACTTCAAAATGTAAAATGTAAATCACTGCACTGCTTCTTTCATCAAAGCTGTCTTACTAACACACACACACACACACACACACACACACACACGAAGTCAGCTGAACTGAACAGTGTCCTTAGTTTATGTTCTGTCACAAGTTCCTTATTTTGTCATATATTAGTATTTTTCCAACTTATACTACTTGTGGCACATGTGCACTATTATAGACCAATAACGATCAAATTAAAAAAACACAATAAAAATTTCATTCATAGTAGCACAAAAAATATTAACTATCATGGAATAAACTTAACAAGAAACATGAAGATATACAGAAATATCATTTCAAAAATTTACTGAGGCATAAAAGAAAAATTCAATAAATGGGCAAAAAAGCATGTTTCTTGAAACTCCCCAGAATGAATTAGCTGAATTGTATTTAATTGCATTTCACAGATACTTTTAATGAGTTTCATAAAATGTGTTTGAAGAGTTGCGTAAAAAAGTAGAGGTCTGACTAGTCAAGAAAATTTTGAAACAGAAGAATAATTATGGAGACTGTGTACTATCAGAAAGCAAAAATAGCCTGAAAATATAGTAATTACAGTAATATATACTGACACAGGAATATACAGGTTAGATCAATGAACTCAAAGAATCCCTAATATGCACACACAGAGTACATGAAACACAAAAACAATACAAATGATATTTAAGTTGGTAGAGAATACTTGTATGAACGATGATAGTTGATTACTATTCCTATGTGTAACAACAAATATCAAAATGGATTAAATGAATAGAAAGGTAAAATATAAAACATGAAACCAAAGCCAATTAAAGGACAAAATAAGCTTTTTATAAAAAATAACCTTTGTGATTAAACATAGCAATAACAAAAGGTATATTATGAAAAAGATATATACAAATTAAAAGACAAATTACAAATATTAACCAAAGTATTCTCAATGAAACAGAATTTCCAAAATTAATAAATAACAAAGACATTTTTGGTAAAAATTTCTGAAATTCTTAACCTAAGGATTTCTCAGAGCTACTAATATACAGTCATTCATTGTGAATGGCCCAAGTTTGTCTACTTCCCTCCTCCTCACTTCCCCAGAGCACCTCAGCCAACAATTAAAACTTCCCTCAGTTTTAATGGATGCATAGTTTCAGTTTGGGAAGATGAGAAAATTCTGGACATGAATTGTGGTGATGTTTGCACAACAATATGAATGTACTTAATGCCTCTGAACAGTATACTTAAAAATGGTCAAAATGGTAAATTTTATGTTATGCATATATTACCACAATTTTTAAAGAACCCTCAATTCCCAAGTTCCCAGACTCCCTTGCAGGTAACAAAGGCTGTGTAACACATCTGTTGGTATCAATTCTTAGCCTGAAATCTGCTAAAACAAATTCTATTCTGCTGCTTTACCAATGCTTTCCCTGTATTGAAGGCAGACATGATGTCTGAAGCATCTTTGACTACTTAAAAGCTGTGAAGTAAAAGCAAGAGGGAAAGGCCAAGGAAATTATCAAAACTCAGCCCAGACATCTCAGAGTTGTATAATCAACTTCTTCTAATAATTATTTCAAGACTTACTATAATGTGAGGAAAAATAAAATTGTATTTAAGCAATTAAAGTTGAATGAATTCCTAAATAATATCTCTTTCCCTGTGTGTGTGTGTGTGTGTGTGTGTGTGTGTGTGTGTAAGACACTTTGAGAAAAGTTGGTTTAGAACATTTTTTACCAAATATATATAGGAACTATGAATCATACTCTCTGTCTTTTCAGTGTTGAGGATTAAAGAAAGGTTTCAATCTAGTGAAATTTCAGTCTTAAAAATAACAATGATAATACATGTCTTAGCATTGAGCATCAATGTATTACCATTACCGTGCCAGCAATATATTAAAAAGCATTATTACCTAAAGCTGGGGTTGGCAAACTTTTTCTACTAAAGGACCACATAGTAAATAAATAGGTCATATGGTCCTATGATGAAAAAAGCCATAGGCAATACAGAAGCATGAATGAGATAGTGTTCCAAGAAAACTTTATTTATAAAAATGAGTGGCAGTTCAGTTTTGTCCCAAATCCCATAGTTTTGCAAACTCTGACCTTGAACATAAGAGCAATATTTGTCTTCCAGACTTACCCTGATAGCGCCTCCCACTTCATTAACATCCCACGCACATTCTGTATCACTCTTACCTCTTCCCTGGGTCCTGCATTGAATTTTACCCTTTAGTCTGTCAGCCAAAAATTCTAAATACTGAAATCTATTACCACTGAACAATGAGCTCTTGGATTCCCTTTAATTTATAGAAATTCCACTTAGTTATTGGAATGTTAAAAATTTTCTGCAAATAAAAAGACTATAAACAATAAGTTAGGGTATACTTTAAAATAACTGAAATAGTGGAACTGTAATGTTTCTGCAAATATTTTTGCTTGCTAAATGTTTACCCTTTCAAATGACAATATGGATTAAATGAATGAATATAAATCTTGTTATATTTGTTTAAATTATGGTCTGATTAACTGTTTAACTATCATTAATATTACTTATGACTTTAGATAATTCACTTGAAAATTATGTCAATATTAAGCATTTTACTGTCTGTGTGAATCTATTTGGAAAAACAAGAGTCTTAAGGCAAAGGCCAAATGTAACTATTTTCATGGGAATTGGCTCTTCTGAAAGGTGTGCTTAGTCAAGGAGTAAATAACTCTCTCCAGAAACCACATAAATCTTACCTACACCACTTACATCCTTCAGTGCTCTGGGAACCAATATATTTAAGTTCTGACCCTCAGGTCTTTATGTACTTTGTACTATCTCTGGAATTCTCCCTTCCCATCTCATTTTCTCAACTTCATGTTGACGACCTCTGATCTCTGGTTAGAATCACTGTAATGACATCTTGCACAGAACCTTTTCAAAAGAGATTTTAAAAGCACTAGAAAAAGCTAGTAGATAAAAAGTAATTTTAATTGATAAAAATGTTTTCAAAATATAATTTTATAAAATATTAAAAGAAAGTACAGCTCTTTTAAAAGACAAGCACAGACAGCAAGGGAATTTAGGTTCTGTTTCCTAACCAGTTAAAAATCATAAACACAAATTCAATATATTCTAACACAATGATTTCAAGAAATGAACTGCAGACCCACAATGAGGTTGGATGCAGATTGCTTAAATACAGCAAAAAGCTATAAACTAGAAGGTAATGCATATTAGGCATGTAAATATTCACTCCTATTGGAAAATAAATCTATACATGTAGTAAAATCATTGTTTTTTAATATTTCTTTTTTAAAACATAAAAAATAAATATAAAATAAGTAAAACGTAACAAATCAATTTCTTCTGCAGGGAGCTAGCTGGAATATAATAAAGGGCAAAGCAAAATTGTTAATTTCAGCAAAGATAGAAACAACAAAGACATACTTCAGATAAATCAGAAAAGCAGATTGGCAGAGTAGTGATGGCCAAAAGATCACTGACATTAAATGGACAAAAGATTAAAATTAAATTCTTCACTGGCTTTTAATACAGAACCATACTTATACCTGACATTAAATAACACTGGCAGGTGGCACGGTGTCTCATGCTTATAATCTTAGCACCGTGGGAGGTCAAGACTGAAGGGTTACATGAGGCCAAGAGTTCAAGGCCCATCTGGTCAATAGAGAGAGACCTTATCTCTACAAAAAATTTAAAAACTTAGCTGGTGTAGTGGCATGTGCCCACAGTCCCAGCTGCTTGAATGGCTTGCATGAGACCAGGAGTTGGAGGCTGCAGTGAGCTATGATTATGAAACTGCACTCAGGCCTAGGCAACAGAGCAAGACCCTGTCTCAAAAAAAAAAAAAAAATGGTAAGAAGGACATTAAGTAAAATGACTTTAGCCTAGGTTTTGATATACAAATTGTACTCTTAATATTTTTTATGTATTTTGCAAGTCCTGTGGTAACCTCAATTGAAAAAACCTACAACAGATATGCAAGAAATTAGAGGGAGAGAGGGAGGAATGGACGGAGGGAAGGAAGAAAGGACCACAAAACAACCAGAAATCAAATAACAACATAGCAGTAAGTCATTACCTATCAATAACAACATTGAATGTGAATGTACTAAACTCTCCAATCAAAAGACACAGAGTGGCTTGAATGGATAATAAAACAAGAGCCAACTTTATGTTGTCTGCAAGAAATCCCTTTCACCTATAAAGACACACATAGATGGAAAATAAAGGGATGGAAAAAGATATTCCGTGCAAATGGAATCCAAAAAAGAACAGGAGTAGCTATATTTCTATCAGATAAAATAGATTTCAAGATAAAAACTGAGAAAAAATGTAGGGAGTTAGCTATGCTCCCAGCAAAAAATCGAGTCCCTTAGGCAGGGGTCATCACAAAGGATACTAAAATAATAGAAATAAAAGAATACACAGAGACGAAGGTATAGTTTTATAGATTTATAAAAAAAAAAGAGGTGGTACTCAGAGGACCCCACAGCATTTCCATGAACTGTGAGACCCAGAGTAAAGTTTCACATGGGTATTTACAGGTACAGAGATCGGTTGCCAGGGGTAATAGATTTACATAATAACACTTCATTTTAGGTTAAAAGTCTTCCAGAAGGCTTCTATAGATCCCTTAATTAACTTTATGTGAACAAACGGTTACAAAATCTTTCAAAGACAAACTTCTAAGTTCTAAGATAAAGCTATCATTTAACAGAAGGGTTACACAGAAATATAGTGGCTCCATATTTATTTATCTAGTTACTGTGGATGGAAACAGGTAGTCAGGAGTCAAGCAGAAACTGTCCCTTGGGCTAGTTTCTTTTAGCCACAGGTGTCGGTCTGTCGGTGGGCACTCTTTGATCAACTCTCATCCCATGGCTCCATGCAAACCTGCTTTGTCATTCAAAGCATGTGAAAATCACAGGTTTGAGACTGTAGTGTCACCTTGGAAAGCAGCTGCTACTGACCTTTGAGGGGACTAACATGTTCACATATTCCTTTAGGGCAAAGCCCTGCAAAACTCCTGAGATCATCTCTCTCTCTAATATAGCAATATTAATCTTATGGAGCAACAAAGAGAGACAAAGAAGGTCATTATATAATGATAAAGGGATCAATTGAGCAAGACGATATAACAATTCTAAATATATATGCACCCAACACTGGAGCACCCAGATATATAAAGCAAATTTTATCAGAGCTAAAGAGACAGAGAAATCCTAATACAATAATCACTAGAGACCTCAATACTCCACTTTTCAGCATTGAACAGATAATCCAGACAGAAAATCAACAATGAAACACTGGACTTAATCTGCACAACAGACCAAATGGACATAATAGATATTTGCAGAATGTTTCATACAACAGCTGCAGAATGCACTTTCTTCTCCTGAACTCATAGATCATTCTCAAGGAAAGAACGTATGTTAGGCCACAAAATAAGTCTCAAAAATTTCAAAAAAATTGAAATCATACCAAGTATTTTCTCTGACCACAATGTAATAAAACTAAAAATCAGTAACAACAAGAACATTAAGAAATACACAAGCACATGGAAATTAAGCAATATGCTTCCAAACGGCCAATGGATCAATGAAGAGATTTAAAAGGAGACTAAAAGAAATTATCAGAACAAATGAAAACAAAAACACAACATTTCAAAACCTATGGTATACAGAAAAAGCAGTAATAAATGCAAAGTTTATGGCAATTAGTGCCTATATCAAAAAGAAAAATTTTAAATATATAACCTAACATTACATATCAGGAACTTAAAAAAAAAAAAAAAAAAAAAGCAAAGCAACCCCAAAATTAGTAGAAGAAAAGAAATAATAAAGATCAGAGAGAAAAATGAAATTAAAACAAAAATATACAAAAGATGAATGGAACAAAAATGTGTTTTTTAAAAGATAAACAAATATACAAACCTTTAGGCAAACTAGCTAACAAAAAAAGAGAGAGGACCCAAATAAATAAAATCAGAGATGAAAAAGGAGACATTATACCTGATACTGCAGAAATCAAAAAGATCATTAGAGACTACTATGAGCAACTATATGATAATAAATTGTAAAACCTAGAAGAAATGCAGGAAACCTTAAGAATCCTTGAAGAGGATGTTGGGAAGACCCTTTCAGACATTGGTCTAGACAAAGAATTCTTGAAGAAGACCCCCAAAGCAATTAATGCAGCAACAAAAAGAAACAAATGGGACCTGATCAAATTAAACAGCTTCTGTACAGCCAAAGAAACTATCACTAGAGCAAATAGACAACATACAGAATGGGAGAAAATATTTGCTCTCTACACCTCCTACAAAGGTCTGATAACAAGAATCTACCTAGAACTCAAAAGAATTAACAACAACAACAAAAAAATCAAACAACCCCATTTATAAATGGGCAAAAGAGATGAACAGAATCTTTTCCAAAGAAGGCAGAATAATGGCCAGCAAGCACATAAAAAAATGTTCATCATCTCTAAACATTAGAGAAATAGAAATCAAAACCACAATGAGATACCACCTAACCCCAGTGAGATTGGCCGCTTTCAAAAAACCCCAAAACAACAAATGCTGGCGAGGATGTGGAGAGACAGGAACACTCTTACACTGCTGGTGGGACTGCAAATTGGTACAACCTTTGTGGAAAAGAATGTGGAGATTCCTCAAAGAGCTAAAATTAGAATTACCATTCGATCCAGCAATAGCATTATTAGGCATCTACCCAAAAGAGCATAAGACATTCTATGATAAAGACATCTGCATCCAAATGTTTATGGAAGCACAATTCACTATTGCTAGGTCGTGGAAACAACCCAAGTGCCCGTTAATTCATGAGTGGATTGTTAAAATTTGGTATATGTTTACAATGGAATATTACTCAATTTTAAGAAATGACAGTGAGCTAGCACCGCTTATATTATCCTGGATTAAGCTTAAGCCCATTATTGAAAGTGAGTTGACACAAGACATGAGGAATGGGTCCCACTTGTACTCGCCATCGAATTGGTATTGACTGATTGATACTATGGTGCTCAAATGGTGGGAGTGTTCACTAGGTATTTGGGGGGTGGGGGTAAACCCACGTCTGAGAGATGTGATGAGCACTGTGAAGGGGAGGGGCGTGCTTGAAAGGTATTTGGGGATGGGTATTAGGGTCTCAATAGAGGGTAGGAAATCCTCTAAAACTGATTTATGTGAATAGCTGTACAACTTGGTAAATTTACTAATAACCATTAATTGTACACTTAAAATGGAGTAAAGACATGATATGTAAATTACACTTCAATAAAGAAAAAAAATGAATCCAAAGAAGAACTAATACCAATCCTACTTTATTCCAAAAAATCAAGGAGGAGGGGATACTCCCAAACTGATTCTACTGTGTCATCTGTATCACTCTGATACCAAAAACCAGACAAAGACACAACAAAAAAGAAAACTATAGGTCAATATCTCTCATGAACAGATACAAAAAATCCTCAACAAAATAGCAGCAAACTGAATTGAACAACACATTAAAAATATTCATCATGATCAAGTGAGATTTATCCCAGATATGCAAGGATAGTTCAACATATGCAAATCAATGTGATACATCATATTAACAGAATGAAGGACAAAAACCATATAATCATTTCAATTGATATTGAAAAAGCATTTAATAAAATTCAATATCCCTTCATGATAAAAACTCTCAAAAATTGGTATAGCACTCAACCTGATAAAAGTTGTATATGACAGAACCATAGCTAATATACTGAATGAGGAAAAACTGAAAGCCTTTCCTTTAAGACCTGGAAGAGGACAAGGATGCCCACATTCACCACTCTTATTCAACATAGTACTGGAAGTTCTAGCTAGAGCAGACAAGTGAAAGAAATAAAGAACATCCAAACTGGAAAGGAAGAAGTCAAATTATCCTTGTTTTCAGACAATATGATCTTATATCTAGAGAAACCTAAAGACTCCATCCAAAAACTATTAGAACTGATAAACAAATTCAGTAAATTTGCCAGATACAAAATCAACATTTAAAAACTATCTTGCTCATGGATTGGTAGAATTAACATTGTTAAAAATTAGTAGTATTTCTACATGCTATTGCAATCTGAAAAAGAAACAGAGAAAGTAATCCCATTTATAATAGCTACAAATAAAACAAAGTACCCAGGAATAAACTTAACTAAAGAGGTAAAAGATCTTCATAATGAAAGCAATAAAACATTGATGAAAGAAATTGAATAGTACACCAAAAAAATGGAAAGATATTCCATGCTCATGGATTGGAAGAATCAATATTGTTAAAATGTTCGTATTACCCAAAGCAATCTATAGATACAATGTAATCACCATCAAAATACCAATTACATTCTTCACAGAAATACAAAAAATAACCCTAAAGAATATATGGAAGCACAAAAGATCCTGAATAGCCAAAGCCATCTGAGCAAAAAGAACAAAACTGAAAAAATCACATTAGCTGAATTCAAATTATACTACACAGCTATAGTAACCAAGAGAGTATGATAATGGGATAAAAGCATAGACCAATAGAAGAGAATAAAGAACCCAGAAATAAATCCACACATCTATAATGAACTTATCTGCAACAAAGATGCCAAGAACATCGGGGAAAGAACAGTCTCTTCAATAAACGGTGTTGGGAAAACTGAATATCCATATACAAAAGAATGAAATTAGACACTTATCACTCACCATGCACAAAAATCAAAGCAAAATGGATAAAAGATTCAAATATAATGCCTGCAACTATAAAACTACCAATAGAAAATATTGGGGAAATGCTTCATGACTTTTGTCTGGGCAAGGACTTGTTGAGTAATACTCCAAAGCACAGGCAATCAAAGTAAAATTGGATGATGGGATCTCATCAAACTAAAAAGCTTTCTGTACGGTAAAGGAAAAAATCAACAAAGTGAAGGGACGATCCACTGAGTGGGAAATAGTTGCAAACTACATGTCTGGCAAGGGATTAATAACTAGAATACATAAGGAACTCCAATAACTCGAAAAGAAAAAAAAGCAAATAATCTTATTTTAAAAATGGGCAAAGGATCTGAATAGACATTTTTCAAAGGAAGACATACAAATAGCCAATAGGTATATGAAAAAATGCTTAACATCATTAGTCATCAGAGAAATGCAAATCCAAGCTACAATCATCTCACCTCAGTTAAAATGGCTTTTATGAAAAAGACTGGCAATCACGAATGCTGGCAAGCAGGTGCAGAAAGGGGACCCTCATACAATGTTGGTGAGAATGTACATTAGTGCAATCATTATGGAAAATAGTATGGAGGTTCTTCAGAAATCTAAAAATAGAACTACCATATGACCCAGCAATCCCACTGCTGGTTATATATCCTAAGAAGGGGAATTCAGTATATCAAAAAGATATCTGCACTCCATGTTTATTACTGCACTGTTCATAATAACCAGGATTAGGAATCAAGCATCCCTCAATGAATGAATGGATAAACAAATTGTGGTACATATGCACAATGGAATATTATATAGCCACAAAGAAGAAATTATGCCATTTGCAACAACATGGATAGAACTGAGGAACACTATGTTAAGTGAAATAAGCCAAGCACAGAAAGAAAAATCTCCCTTGTTCTCACTCATATGTAGGAGTTATATATTAAAATCAATTGATCTCATGGAGATAGTAGAATGATGGTTACCAGAGGATAGGAAGGGTAGCCAGGAGGGGGAGAAAGTTGGGATGGTTAATGGGTGCAAAAATATAGTTAGATAGTTTGATAGAATTAAAAATATTTTATAGCATAACAAATGTACTATAATTGGTGAGGTGCGGTAACTCACGTCTGTAATCCTAGCACTCTGGGAGGCTGAGGTGGGAGAATTGCTTGAGCTCAGGAGTTCAAGATCAGCCTGAGCAAGAGCAAGACCCTGTTCTCTACTAAAAATAGAAAAATTAGCTGGGCATCTTGGCACGTGCTTCCTGTAGTCACAGCTATTCAGGAAGCTAAGGCAAGAGAATCACTTGAGCCCAGGAGTTTGAGGTTGCAGTAAGCAAGATGATGCCACCGCGCTCTACTCCGGGTAAAATAGCAAGACTCTGTCTCAAACAATATATATATACACACACACACACACACACACACACACTTATCAAACAATAAGATAGGGTACACCTTAAAATAACTAAAAGAGTGTAATTGGAATATTCCTAACGCAAAGAAAAGTTAAATACCTGAAGTGATATGTACCCCAATTACCCTGATTTGATTTACATTGTATGCCTGTATCAAATATCACATATATGCTATAATGCTATAGAACTATTATGTATCCATAATAGAAATTTTTAAATTTTTCATTAACTAGGTTTCAGACTAGTCACTAATACTTTATTGTTCCCATTATAAAAAGATATTTAAAATTATTTTAAGAAATTAATAACATTTTGCTTATAAAGTGCTGAGCATAGAGCCTAAAATATTATAGTAGCTCATATTTTTTTTAATAATTTTTAGGAAAGCCTAGCCTACTTGAAAGCATCAGATAAGTATACACATCGCTTTCCTATGAGTCAAAAAGTTGACAGGTCCAATTTAAATGATACACCTAAAGGGTTATGAGACTTCATACGAAAAAGTAAAGATTCAAACATAGTCAAACATGGGGAATTTTATTTTATTATTACAAAACATCTTTCCTCATTACCAAGTGGTGTAACTCTAGATCAGAGAAAGATATGGGACTTTTTCTTCAAGGTTTACGTGCTTTTTAAAAGTGGATCTATTCTCAAAGAGCTTTTTGGAGGAAAAAAAATAAATAAATAGAAGTGGATCTAAATATCGGAATTGTTTCCAGTAGAGCCAACTACATCAGCATCTTCCAAAACCTGTACCAGGTTAGATGTGGCATTCTATGACAGATACACTCTATTTGAATAGTAGTAACCTTGATAATAGATCGTTTATAATGAAATATTTCTCTCATTTTTATCTTGCCTTCCTGAAAACTACTTTTCTTATTGCTATTCTGGAGAAAAGGGGTGGGGGTGGGGAGATGGTGAAGTTATTCCACAAGACTTTCAACCTCAGAGGAAGAGTATGAAGAAAGGCAAAGGAAGTAGAACAAATCATCCTGAAGAAGTAACAAGGCTGACAGGAAAGGCTTGACAAAGGCAAGTCAAACCCAAACACACTTTAATAAAGACTGTAAAAAATTCTGTCATCTGGCCAAATCTCTCGGAACCCCTTTTGTCCTTTCTGTGAACCCACTGCAGTTTCTGTGTACCTTGCTTCTAACAACCTGCACCTGCAACTCTTTTCAAAGAACTGCCGTTGAGCTGGTGACTACTTTACCTCTCATGTATGGAGAGCTAGAAGTGCCCAGGGGTGAGCTTACTTTTTGTATCCCCAGGGTGGCCTTAGTGAGTGGTCAACTAGTGCACTAGGTTGACAGCATAAGGACCTCATCTCAAATCAGGACAAATTCTGAGGCGTAAGTTTCACTTCAAAGTTCCCCCAAGGATCAAACTGAAGCTGGGATTTTATGCGAAATTACACCTTTCTTTGGCTCCCTCCACCCCTTTAAGAATTTCTCCTAGAGTATTTTGCTAATAAATAATTTGCATTAAATCTTTATGTCAGTGTCTGCTTTTGGAGAATCTGATTCTAAAAGAGACTATAAAAATTTGAATTGATTTCTAGTAACTTTGTATATTTCCTCATATTTGTTATTTTTACAATACTCACCCCTTCCTTGTCCTGATCTGTTTCCCTATGGTGAATAGTAGTTTAAAAAAATGAATAATAAGAACTAGATAGACAGAAATTGGAGATGTTGGAAAAGATTATACCATACTTTGTGCTCAACTTGACCTGAGAATGGGGCAAGGGAGGATACGAAATTTCAGAAAGGCAGTATAGGGAGTTAACCAGAAAAAAAGAAAAGTCATCCAGCTAAATTTGCCCAGACTACAAAGGAAAAGTAGCTCATATGGACTTAGCCCAGGGTTGCAAAAAATGTGGCCAATGATTTCATTGGTTGTGTTACAAAAATACACAATCCTGTTGAAAAATAAATCAAGGAGAGGAGGTCTGCAATGTGCTAAAAATCAGGCATCTAGTGAGTTGGCAGTTGCTTATAATTATATAGAGCTAGAAAGGACCTAAGGGACATGTACATTTATTTAACTAAAATGCCACAGAATGCCTGCATTGAATGGAATTGTCCTTCCTTTCCAATGTCCACCATATCACTTTATCATATTTGAAATCCCTTCTTATTTTCTCTTTAGTTCAGAATTCATGATATTTATGTAACTTGATTTCACTAACATTTTTTGGAGGACCGTGAGTGTTGGGGGTAGGCTGCAAAGGACAGTATATGATAAACAATGATTTTTATCAGACCCTGAATCTCCTTACTTTTCTAAGAAAATATCTGATGAGAATTATTATGTAAATATAGTTTTTATTTGTTACATATTAAAAGTTACCCAGGAAAGAACAAGGTCAACTCTGGTATTACTGGGAGAAGTCGATACTCTAAATGTTATTTATAATGAATACACTCATGTAGGTACAGTTCCATCTAAATGGGTAGTACATCAGTACATCAGAAGTCAGAATCTTTCAGTGCCCCTACTATTTCTTCTAACTTGTCAACTTTGTTCTATAAATGTTTGGTAATCAATAAATTGCCAGATAGTAGAATGATGGTTACCAGAGGATAGGAAGGGTAGCCAGGAGGGGGAGAAAGTTGGGATGGTTAATGGGTACAAAAATATAGTTAGACAGTAATATCTGACATAATCTTCTGTCAGTTGCACATGACACAATGTAGTGTGTATTATGTATTTTTTAAGCTAAAGAATTCACAATCAGATTCTCAAATTCATTTTAATTGGTTGCAATGTTTAATTGGTAGTATTCATGCCACACACATATAAAATTATATTTTCTAAGAAACATATACCTTCAAAATATATTTAAGTTTTAGTTACTTTGAATGAGCCTTAGATATTTTCATATCTGATAATATAATGTTTCATTTAAAAATAGACTGATTTGTTATGTAAGTTATAAAATATAGGAGGAATATCTCTAGCACATGAGAAATCATTTTCCTGTGTAATTCATGAATAGTATCAGGGAAGAATAATACATCCTTCCAAGGCAGAGTTTACCAATAATTAATAATTTCCTCCTTTGTTAAAAAATATCCTATATTTTTAAAAAGTAAATAATAGTACAAGATCAATGAGAAGATATTCAAATATATAATGGTATATAAAGTGAGAGATAAAAGATCCTCCCACCTCTCAGAAATAAACCCTGATTGATAATTGGCTATCAGGATAATTTACCAAGGCTATTTGTGCATTATTTTAAATTGTCCATATTGTGTTATACAATTTAGTATTTTAAAAACATTAATATATTGTGATCATTAACCCACAGTTATGATACATACAAATTAAATTTCACTTTTAACAATTGCATGATATCTCATTCTATCAAAGAACTGTAATTGTATAATCTTTTACTTATGGTCTTCTAAATTATTTCCAATATTCTTTACATATATACAGTATATATGTAATAAACATATATAATGTTCTATAATATGCAAAAATATATTCATAAAGTTACATACTTTATATAATATATGCATTTATATATATACATATAATATATACACAATTCTATGTTCATTACAACATGCCTGTGCACATACATGCCTGATCTCTCTTAAAATGTCTTCTAAATACATTATAGAAAACCTAATTGAATGTTATCATCAATAAAAACATATTTTGTTCCAGAACTATATTATTTACCTACAGAAAGAAAAAAATTGCTTTTCACAGAAATATATCATTATAGTTAAATAAGGCAAAGAAGCAAATGATATCTAAAGAGCCTGTTCAAGGAGAGTAACAACAGATTCTCTGCAAGATCATAATCTTCTAAATATGTTTATTTCACTAAGTACCATGATTCACATATCTCTTGGGTAGTGCACTTACTTATAATGAAGAATAAATCAGGTTAAAATTACTGTAAATCAACTTTCTGCAGATGGATTTCTCTAGCTTTAGAAATGCTAATATGAGCACCTGCTTCATTTTATCAAGATGGTTTGAGTTAATCTACAGATGTTATTTTTCTACTGCATGCTATTTGAAAAATGATTGTGATTGGGTGACTGTCACTTTAACATTGGAGAAGCCACACCACCTGTTTGCCAGAGAAATGCACAAAAGAATATTTTGTTTTGAAAGAACAGCCATAGACTGCATTAAAAATATCGATATGAGAGTAATAAGTCATACTTTATGCTAAATTAAAATACATAGAAGATTATGAAAGCCGTATTTTTAAATTTTTTACATGATTAGAAAAAAACGATTAATGTTAAAAATAATAATAAGCCAGACTCCTGCTAAAAGCATTCATGGAGCTAGAGGGCAGGTTTTCCCAACCCAGCCCTGCTCAGCCTCACATCCCCACCTGCCCTTGCTGTGGTAGAGAATAAAGACACACCTGCAAGTCCCAGAGCCCCATCCACCACCTGAGGTACTCAAGTGCCTCTCCAGCTGGTTACAGGACCCAAAAACAACTTTGCAGCTTGCTCCTCCAGGCAAGCACCACCTACAGGGAGGTCAATTTGCATGCCCTTTTACTACATTTACTGACTCATCATACAGGGTGTGGTTGATTCTCACCCACAAGCACCAGAGACTAAACTGCATGTGTCATTATCGAAATGAAAATCCAAAGGTAAGAAGCAACATCTGCTCCAGATGGGAAGAAATCAGTGCAAAAAGTCCGGAAGTATGAAGAGTCAAACTGAAAAGACACCCCCAAAAGAGTTTTTCCATTCTTGTGATTCTTCACTTAGTAGAATAGGTTTCAGCTCTATCCAGGATAATACAAGAGGTGCTAGTTCACCATTGTTTTTTATGGTTGAGTAGTATTGCATGGTATACATATACCACATTTTATTAATCCACTCATGTGTTGATGGGCACTTGGGTTGTTCCCTTATCTTTGCAATTGTGAATTATGCTGCCATAAACATTTGAGTTAAGATGTCTTTATTGTAAAATGTCTTTTTTTTTCCTGTGGGTAGAGGCCCTGTAGTAGGATTGCTGGGTCAAATGGTATTTCTATTATTATTTCTTTGAGATATCTCCAAATTACTTTCCACAGAGGTTGTCCTAATTTTCAGTCCCACCAGCAGTGTATGAGTGTTCTTGTCTCTCCGCAGCCATGCCAGCATTTGTTGTTTTGGAACTTTTTGAGAAAAGCCATTCTCACTGGAGTTAGGTGACATCTCGTTGTGATTTTGATTTGCATTTCCCTGATGATTAGAGATGTTGAGCACTCTTTTATATATTTGCTCACC